>JAPEIP010000102.1:287049-309853 GCA_026120095.1 Capsicum chinense | reverse complement strand
TATATGTATATATATATATATATCATGACGGGAAAGGAAACAAAGTTTAGCATGCATTTAAAAACCTTAACATGGATTGTATAGTTTGTCCATCCTAAAATCTCCCACGGGCTATATGGGTTCAGCTTCCCTTGCTGAAAGGGCCCCAGTGCATGTTAGCCGCACGACTAGAGGAAAGAACCTGGGATGACTAGTACATTCCAATAATATAAACTCTGATATCATGCATATGGTCGCCAAGACCACCCTCACATCGGCAAACGTGAGTGTCCATTATTAGTCCCTCCGAGACTTCCACCTTCCACGACTTTGCTACTCAGCCCCTTTAAGCCCATATAAAATCATTTACACATTCCCCAACCATTAACCAATGAGTCATTTAATTAGGAATTAACCATTGGTATCATCATACCAAAAGTAGAGCTTGCAAGTCTATTACCTTATTCTATATAAACCATTAAACCAAATTAGACTCCACCGTTTTCAATTAAGCCAAAATAATTTATAATCAAACCATACCCACCAAGGCCTTACAAAACCATGTGAAACCAACCAAAGCCAATTCATGTTTCTTTAACTATTTATGCAATGCAAAGATTTCAAGAATAGTCAAACTATATGACAAAGTCATTCTTGTTGATAATTTCACAAACAAGTTGAGGGCATACCATTATCAAAGCAAAAATCATCCAATTTGGGGTCAACCATGACCCCTCAATTAAATCACCATTCTCATGCACCCACATGTGGAAAATCATAATTAAAACTTGAAAAACAATAATTAAATCATGAGAAATATTATTCAACCATGAACCAAAACCCCAAACCATTATTTTAAAACCATAACAACACCATGAAAATCATACATTAAGACATATTTCCTTAGTAAAATAACAATGTGGGAAGAGTAACATGCCTGAATTAGAAAGATTCACGAAAAGAAATTGATCCTTAAGCCCTTAGATGACAACTTTTGAGAAACCCTAGCAAATTTTGCTTGAGAGGATTTTAGAGAGTGAAGAGGATCTTTAATCTTATAAAGTGTGGAATGAATGGCCAAAATATGTTATAGGGACTTGGGATGTTAAGGGTTTTAAGTGGGAAATGTCCAAAGTGCCCTCAACTAAAACTGTAAAAAGATCACAGGTGGTTACAAGTCGACCATCTTGACTTGTGACCACAATATATGACACGTACTCTTGAGTTGTCGCCAAGATAGTGATTTGGATACCCATACACTGTCCGCCCTACGACTTCATAGCCCCCCTCGTTACCAGACCATATGACTCGTATGGTTTAGTCGTATCCAAGACAGATCCCAAAGAGATTAGACACTGAACAATATATGACTCAACTCTACAACTCGTAATCTATCCTCATGGCTCTTAGTGAGCCACTCGTACTCAGAGCCAAGTCAAGTCGCTAAGTTACTAATTTGATGAAGGATCGTCCTAATGACCTATCACCACCCTTAACGACTCATACCTTTAAGTTGTTACCAAGACCAAAAACCCAACCACCACCCACTAGACTCCTAATGATTAGGGTCACCTGACCCGTACCTACACCATACAACTCGTATGGTTAAGTCATCAACACGACAATGAGCTCAAATCTCAGAAAATTTCCAACGACCGAAATCCATGGTGTTTCACAACTCTACCATGAAGAACAATTTAAAATAAAGAAAACAAATGATTCCTACAAACAAAAATACATTCATGATTAATTAGGATAAGTACCATTACAACTTACCAAAAAGAAATTATTAAACTACTATTTACAAAGGACATACCGGGATCGTGAACTGGAAACTGACACAAAAAACTGACACAACAGGACTTAGGTAGAAGGGGTTTAGGGGAGAGTGATTTTAGCAACATGTCCATTCTATCAGCTGCAGAAGCATGAGCATCCAAAAATTGTTTGGTGAGAGTTTTTACTTCAATATTCAATCTTTAGACATCACTAGTCAACTCTGCAATTTCTCCTTTGAGCTTTGCATTTTCTGCTGCTATTTCTTCGGTGGCACCGGGTCCTTATGAGGAAAACTTTTGATTTTATAGGTTTAGATGCATTACTTCAGTGTATTTTTCTACCAGCACAATCTTTAACTCTTCCATTTCTTTGGTTAAGCTTTCTTGAGCATCTAGTAGGTCAGATACTTAGGATATTGTCCCCACTTTCCCTTCAATGCACCCATTTTCCATTAGTGTAGTTAGACTGATCTTTTGTTTAACTGTTCCTGGTGTCCCCCTAGTCCCAATCACCCCAAAATAATTGAAGACTTTGTTCAACAAGTAACCGTTTGGCATTCCATACCTTTTTTCCTTTTCTAGAACCACCTTGTGCATATGCTCTATCATTAGAATTGGTAGACTCATTAACTCAAACTTACTCAGGCATTCATGAGAAACAGATCAATACCAGAGGCAATTATTCTTTTCCCTGATCTTAGTAGCAAGACCTTACTAATAAAATAAAAAACCAACTGAAACTCACTCTTTAGAAAATTTTCCATTACTGCAGCTATTGAGGCCCTACCTACTCATGAGGCTACAATTATAAATTCAGTTGTGGGATGTTGCTTCACAACTTTCCTCACACCTATAACAGATACATTCAGAATTCCTCCCAAATTTTCTTCATCCAGTTTTATTTTATTTCCTTACACCTGTGCAGATAGACTCAATCTATTTTTTAAGAAATCTATTGAATAATAGAATTCTTTAACTTCATTTGAAAAAACCACTGGGCTGCTTTTTCAAATAAATGCATCCATCCATCCTTGGTGCCTGACATATTCTACCAATTCTACCATCTCAAGTTTCTCATAGATTTTGATATCAAACATTCTTCCTGACAACACCTTTTGTGTCTTCAGGCTTTCAATTCTTCTTTCTCTTGACATATTTTTATTTTCTTCCTCTCTTTTTATTCTTTTGGGCTCATCACTGGGCTCTTTCTTTTCATCAGTTTTTCTTTTCTTTGGACGAGGTCCTTTAGATACTTTCTTTCTTTTTATAGCTATATGTTTCTTTCTGCTTACACCATGACTCCCAGACTTTAGATCAGAGGACCTGGTCCTTTCATTGCTATGAGCTTCTAGTATTTTATTCTTAGAGGCAATAACAATATCAGAATCATTTTCCCCATCTTCTCTTACCTCCATAATTTTAAGATTTTCTTCTTCCTCTACAGTAGATTTTCTGAGTCTTCTTATTTTAGTAGTGGAAGACTTACTCTTTTTTGTTGCATCTGCTAGAAATTTCATTTCAGACCCTCTAGTGGAGTAAGATCTTGTAAATTGTATACCAGAGTCAATCAATTTCTCCTTTCCTTTATTTTCCTTTAGTTTCTTCATTTTCTAAATCTGAGGTTGTTCATCCTCATATTTTTTTCTTCTTTATTTTAGGGCAACAAGAACTCCCTAACCTCTTTCAAATCATCCTTTTTCCTACTATTTTCTCTTCCTCATTGGCAAAACTTTACTTGGAATCATTTTCAAGTAAGAGTAAATTTTCAGCTATCCAATTTATGTTGCAAAGAGAATTAGATTTCTTTACAGGAATATCTTCATCAACAAGATTAGCAAATATAGATTTTGACTCAAAAAGGGTAGGAGAACCATGTTCTTATAAATTATTAAAATTTTTCGTAGCTTTCAATTCCTCAGAGGGAACCTAGATTTGAGGGGCATTAGATGACTTTGTTTTTTTTTTAAGGAAAGAGGTCCTTTAGTTTGAAGAATCTCTTGTTCAATTGGAGATCCAAAACTTTTGTTTAGGTCATCTACCAGGACAAAACATTAACTAGGGTTTAGAGTTTTGACTTGAACACTTTCAATTAGGGTCTCAAGAGTCTCAAGGAAATGAATGATGGGTAATGCACTTTGTAGATCTTGAGAATGATTAGAAGACAACTCTTTTATGGGGTTTGAAGAAGAGGGAATATCAGACATTTTGAATTTTTAAGAGAGGAAGAAGAAGGACCAGTTTTGATTGAGAAGGAAAATAATGTTTGAGTAAACTGTGAGGAGAAAGAAATAGAAGGGTTTGAATTCATAGTTAAATAGATAACCATTTGACATTTAAGAGTTACTTTTTAAATAAACACATCTAATGACAATAGTTGTGACTCTTTACTTTTGAATCAAATTGACAGCTTTCTTTCATATGGGATTAGATAAGTAGCTCTTTTAACAAAAATTTCGAAAATATTCATGGCACATTATTTTGGTACACACCTGAGAGATGGGATCAGGTCTCTCTCCCTTTTGAGTGAATTTTCAACTTGTGTTTACTTCAATTGTCTCCTTCCAAAGCTATTACTTAGTGTATACCTAAAAAGGTAAGATCCTAAGTTAGATTATAATACACTTACTTTATCCTAGATACTTGTTTCCTTGACATAGCAAAATTTTTGAAGAGACACTGATTTGCGTATTATTCATTTTGTAGAAGCTATTTCTTATGAGATGGGTTTCTTAGAGACCAAATCCTTTGAAATCATATATTTTAAAATGAGACACCTTTATCTTGAAATATCTTAAGAGAGAGAACATATCCAAACCTTTCATCATTTAGCTATTCATGACTACAAATCCCCTTCCCACGCCTAGAATCATGATCACAAGATGAATTTGGGAACCCACTTTAGTTTGAGTTCCCATTAGGAGGATAATGGTGTTATCAAATTCTTTTTATCCCATCTAGGAAATGATAAATTCGTCTTGGACCTTTTCAATGTCTTGATGCCCTTAGAAAGTGCATTCTCCTGCCTAATGCATTCAATACTTCTCAATTTAGCCTTAATCCAGTGCTGACATATTTCTTTCAAATGTCCATCTCTTCCACATTGAGTTCTTAGGAGTTTGTTCCCTTTACTTCTATCGTCATGATCATCCATTCCTTTAGACTTAACAGATTTGAATTCTCCTTAATACCCTAGATCTCTACCATTATTTGCACCTTGACTGGTAAAATTAGAAAGGATCAGTGAGGAAACAGTTTATTTAAGAATTTTTTCAACTCTTCTCTTAAGAAGACCAGGTCCCTCTCTAACTTTTTATTCCTATGAAGTGCAGACATAAGGTGTTTTTGAGAATCCCACAATCTTTCTTAAAGATCAATTTTATGCCATGAAGCTTATTTCTTCCCTTTTCTATCTACCTCATTTACCTTTTTCAAATTACTTATCAACCTCAAATTTTTAAATTTTATCTTTATGAATATATCTTCTGTTTCAGAGATTTTGAAAGTTAAAGCAATCAACTCTTGTCCTTAATTCTCTACTTTCTCTTTTAATACATTCTTCTTAGCATTTAGTTCACATACATAGTCTATCAACACACTATCAAGCCCCTTTATCTTTTTAGCAGAGTTGTTATCTTGTCCATCCTTAATGTTAGAAAGAGTTACCTCTTTTTCTTCTTCATCTTCTGAGTTTTCCATGAATGCAAATAAGGAATCATAGATAACTGGATTGTCTTCCATTGCTATCATAAAGATATCTCCAGTCTTCTTATCTTCACCCGAATTACTTGAAGAGTCTCCCATGCTTCCAATACCTTCTTAACTACATAGCTAGCTTCATCTTTATTTTTTGATTTTCAGGGTTTTGATCATTCTTTTTGCTAAGCTAACCACCTTTTTTTACATCTCTAATAGTCCTTGTTTCCAGAAGTGCAACATTAATGTCTTTTTTATCCGAGTCAGACTCTAAATCCTTCAAGGTCAGGAATTTCTGTATTTTTGCTTCTTTTTTTTCCACCCTTAGTTCAGTTGTTGTAGTCATGATGACCAGAATACTCTAGGTTTGAACCTTTTAGAGTAAACCAACTATGATACCAATTATTGGAACCCTTGGGAGTTGAACCACACAGTGAGAGACTAGGTCCCTCAAAGTCAATCACAAGAAATAGAATAATAAAGAAATTATGAGGTGCTGGAAAAATAAAGGCAGTGCAGGAAAGTATAAACACAATATTTTAACATAGAAATTCAGAAAGGAAAAAACCATGACTTACTCTCATAAGCACTTCAATAAATCCACTATAATAAACCTCTTGATTATAGTCTAGATTTCAGCCTACCTCTAGGATCCTTTCACTTGTGATAACTGTACTACATGCTCATCTTGGCAACTCTACCAAGGACTTTATATGCTGATTAACTCTAATCAGCCTCATACTTAGACAACTCTACCTAAGCACTCTCTACTCAAAGAGAAAAACACTATTCTTATAGCATAAGTAGTTTAGTTGAAAATCAGTACTTACTCAAGAATAGTTTTAATTTAAGATCACATAAATAGATAAGAACTTGAGTATTATTAAAATGGGGTTTTTGTTGCCTCTCTTCACTCTGTGTAATTTGTGCAAAAACCATTTGATGAAGAGGCGTGTCTTTCTTTTTATAGATGAGTGATGATTTGGGACGAAAGATAATTGAACCAACTATCCTAATCAGTACTAAATAGCACCTGCAAGTTTGTTACACAAAAGGACAAAATTGTACAGACAATACATTCTAGCTATAATGTATCTTGCACATCCAGGGACCTAGTCCCTTTTAGTTAGATGCGCATCATCAAAACTACATATAGAAGAATAAATTCAAATCCTTGATTGAGAAGAAATCCCTTGGGTTTCATTATGAAGAAAGAAAGTCGAATCTCCTAAAGGGTATAAAAGAAGAGACTGAAGACCAAAGAAGACACACAACTTCACATGAAATTCTTGGTGTGTCTCAATCTTAGTCTAATAAAGCTTTGTAATTATTATTTTACAATAATTGCAAAAGAATAATATCGAGTCAACTTAGTCATATCAGTTGAAGCTGTATCACAAGTCTGAAAGTCAAAATAATCTTCAGAACTTGTCCACTAGGTTTGTACTCCGAATCCATTTTGAAAAGCTCTAAGGAAACTTTTTAACCCAAGGGGCTAGACGTAGGCATCATATTGGTGTTTCAAACCAAGATAAATCTTTGTGTCTTAATTTCAATTAACTACCAATTTGTTTATTTATTTAAATCTAATCTATTCTACTGAAGTATACTAATCAGCAGATGAGTTGACTGTCAAGACTGACCAGTCGACTTAAGTTAAACTTTCAATTACCCTCCCCTTGAATTTCACAAATAATAGAAAAGAGGTGTTTACTCAAGATCGAGATGGAATATGAAGGGACTCTTTATTCGCTCCATTATGTATAAAATTAATATATCAATTCATAAAATAGATGGTATGCATTTATAATTAAAGACGCTTATATGTATTGTAATACAAATGCTTAATGAAAGCAAAAACGTGACTGATTAAATAAATTAAACTGAAAAAAAAAATTGAACCCAGAATATATGAAATCATTAGCACACATTATTCATTTACTAACAAAATTGTCTAATATTAAACTTGTTCATAAATAAAGAGCTTATAAAATTTTTAAAATAAATGTTCAACTATGAAAACGACTGAAATAAAAGTATATATTTAGTTACTACAGTCTTCCATATGTGAAAAATTGTGCTTTTCTTTTATTAATATTCACTTTGTGAACCTTATTGGTGGATAGTTTTGTATTAAAGTCATCATCATGTTTTTGCATAGAGGATTTGCCTACGACCCTGTTTCACTTATTATGTTTATCTCAACATGCTAGATCTATCCAAATATGAAGACTTTAGAATAGTTTATCACTTCTACAGACAAAAGTAGAGTTCATTAGCCTAGCTTGTGGTGGAAATTGTCTAAATATGAATTTTGAAAATTAGAAATGGACCCTTCAAGTCACCTTAGGCCAAAACCTATGTTGGCTCTTGTAGACTTATACGCATGTTAGACAAAATTGAGACTAATGAGCCATTGATATAGTTTTTAATGTATTACTTAGTGGATTGTGATGGTTGGCAACTCATTAATTGTTCGTCAAATTTATTTCTACTTGATATACAACGTAGCAAGGTCTACAAAAATATTAATATAAAAATCATATGCTAATAATTACCTACCCTTGTTTGTTCCAATAGAAATGTTTGTAATTTATTCACGTAGCTGAGTGGCACGCAAAACATAGACAACAAAAAACATGAAATGTATCGACCTGAAAATTTGATGAAATATGTGAAATTTATGATTTGGTCTGATTTGACTATTTTATCCCTCCCTATAGTTGCTTTATGATATTTCTTGGATGTGGCGGTGATTGGTACTATTTTCAATGCATTTTAGTACCATTTATGTAATATTGTGGTTTTTGATGGTTTCGAGAGCCTTATTATAGACTTATGTAGATATCTTTTGATCCGTGCGATGGATAATTGAACGATCTATGCCAATAGCTCTGAAATATTGATTATAGGCTAGGTAAACCATTGGTTTAGGTCTCGATAAACCCGAGCTTATTTTGAACTATTGGTTGAAAAATTGAAAAATTTAAAATATAGGTGTGGGACCCACATTTGATCAAAACGACCTCATATGGAAAATCGAACTTTTTTAGAAGATTCGTAATGTCAATTTTAGGATGGTAACATATTTGGTGTGATTTTACAGCTTTTAAATCTCCTTTCGATCCTTGATTTGAAAAATTATGATTTTGGATTTTTGATTTTGGGGTTCAACTTTGTGAAAATGATATTTTTTTCAAAAATCTGATATCAACATTTAGTCTAGAGCATCGAATTTCGTGTGGTTATATAGTTTTTTTTGCATATATCAGACTCTGAATGAATCTCGGGGGCCCTGTCGAAGTCCGTTTGGACTTAGGAAAAAAATCTACAATGTAGTGTTTTTTTTTCCCCCTTTTTGGCCTATTTTGGTCATTCTTTAACCTTGCCTCTTTGAGTTAAACCTAAAATAGTGTGGGAGATTAAAGTGATGCTTATGGTAGCTTGGGAAGTTAGATTAATAACTACTTCTTGATTCTATTACGGATTTAAGGTATGAATTCACCATTTTCTTAGTAATTTCTTGATTAATTTTTCAAAATCTTAAAAATCTTAGGGCTTGAATTTAAACCTATTTTCACTCCTTTTCACTTGAATAATATTTTTATCCTATACTTACTAGCCTTTCATCAACTTAACCTTCAAAATAACTCTGATTCTTTATTTTAACCTGAATTTCAAAGATTTTATCTGGTAAAGCTTAAAAATTATTTTTCTTCGATTTGAACCTTATTTTTTACTCAATTTGACTTGAGTATTCAACTGTAGGTTTCTAAAAATATGGTGAACACATTTTTAGAGTAAAGTTACGATTTTGCCCTTCTTTTTTAAAGCCTATTACCCTAACCAAAAGTAGTCAATATAGCTATCGTTGGCTTTGTTTTGATGCATAGATTCTACATTTCTTTGTTTTAGTTGATTTTGAGATCGTTCATTAAAAGTAAGACTGTGGGTTTAAAGTATAGCAGATCAATTTTGACATTCGAGGTAGATTATGGCTTAACTCTTCAAATTAGGCTGGATAGTTAATTTGTATACGAAAATGCATGTTAAGGGTGGTAACTAATCATGAAATATGACTATCTATATGTTGTGCCCATGTGGAGGCCTGAATGTTATATAATTGCTGAATTTGAGATATCATATGCTATGTGTGACCGTGCGGGGTCTTATGTGATGTTGATAACCTGGAATACATGTAAATAATTATATTGTGCTTATTGAAAATGCCTATTGTTGTGCATTTGGAATATTGTAATATATTTATACCTTGTGGGCATATGAATTATTTGGACAATTCATTGATTGTGGAAAAAATGAGTGGATATTAGCTCACGTGGTTATGGAATTATAACATTTTGGTTGGTTGTGGAAATAAATCATGTGGATTGATTGTGGAAATACTCATTTGAATGGTTGTGAACATTACTTCATCACTCGCTTGTCATCATATGCATCATCTCACTTGTTTGTTTTATTTTTTATATATATTTTTGTTCTCATGTATGTGTACTTTATTTGTATGTTATGTTATGTTATGTATTTTCTTTGGAAACACTAGAAATAATTAAAATGTTAGAAATATTGGAAATACTAAAATTACTAGACACACTGAAAAATTGGAAACACTAGAAATACTGAATATTTCTCAAGGCTGTGTACTAACCGCAAGGCTTTGTGCCAATCTCGAAGGCTATGTGCCAAATCTCAGGGCTGTATGCCAGTCTGAAGGCTGTGTGCCAACCTCGTGCATCATCATCATCATATCATCTATTACTTTTTCTTTATTGTGATTGATGTCTGATTAAATTTTCATATTGAATTTTTATATGTCTACTTACTCTATATCCTGTTACTTATACTTGACCATCCTGTATATACATGTTCTTTTCTATTTGTACTTGCATGTGATATAATGTATAATCGTGTTATATTTTTTGAATTTTTGTTGTATTTGTGATATATATATATTAGAACTGTTAGTATATGTGGTGTGGGCTACCATTGTGAGACATTTTCTGATTGTAAGTGATGTGCCCTTAGTGTGTATTTTGGATGCCTTATTTTATACAATTCTAGGTCGGCCTATGATACCTACGGAGTACAAGTGGACTATACTCAAACCTACTGTGCCTTTTCAGTGCAGGTCCTAGTTTAAGTGCACTCCAACTTGGTTGATTTGAGCGAGATTTGTTTTTTCTAAGGCAGTGTGACCTTCAGGTGTCCAGATGTATTCTACTACCTTTATTATAGACTATATCTTTACTTTCACTTCAGAGATAGAGTTTTCTTTTGTATTTAGACATCTTATTTATTTTGTTTGGATTTGAGTTGTAATAGATATGTTCTTATATATTGACACCAGGTTTTGGGATTTATGGTTGTATAGTTGATTTTATTCTTTCTACTTTAATCATATCTATGTGGTTCGACTTCATTCTAGAAGTCTTACCTTGAGGGTATTTCTATCTTTTCCCCTTTATGTATCAGTTTGGGTGATAGGCTTAATTTTCAAGGTTTGTTGTGACCAGTGCCATTATGACCTTTGTATTTTGGGTCATGAAAAATTGGTATTAAAGTCAAGTTCGTTGGTCTCAAAGGTGCAAAATTAGATATCTAATAAAATCTTGTGGACTGGTATGTAAACTTCCATATTTATCTTCAAGAGGGTATAGGATATGTTTCGAAAACTTTCATTATTTTTTTATCATATGATGTTTTTTTTGATATCTTGTGTTATGAGTTGTGTTTCACTCTTTCCACACAAATTGGTGTTGACTAGGTCCCGTGAAGTCAGTGATGCAGATCCTATTTCTAGAGAGTATTTAGTCGAGAGGGCGAGCATCAAGATGTGGATGGACTCAAGGAAGGGGATGGGTCTGTGGTTCAGCCCCGTCTAGGAGGAGTGCTTGGGGACTCTCTCTTGAGCCTCATGTTGAGCAGGTTAGAGGAGTGTAGTCTACTCTGATTCATCAGAGTGTGTCTTTCCTAGTATTGGAGGGATTGTTGATGCATTTGCTGACGCATTTAGCTGGTTCTTCTTTGATTTTGTCGGGTGTTCCTCCAGCTCAGAGTATGGATCCTCCTATTGCACTTGCTTCTATTTTGGGTACTCCTCAGGCCCTGATTCCTATTCTTGTTTCATCAACGATATCTGAGCATGTTGTTTAAAGATTGAGAGTGAAACCTTTATCTATGTTACCTGCTCAGATGGGATCTTAGCCTACTAGATTCACTATGCCTTCTTTTGCTGTGATTACTATGAAGTCTTTTGAGGATCAAAAATTGTTTGAGAGATTTACTCATTTGGGTCCTTCTAGGTTCAGTGGTGCTGTGGATGAGAATGCCTATGAGTTTTTGATTGATTGTTGAGAGAATTTGCATAATTTGGGTTTGTTGGAGTCGCATAGAGTTTTTTATGTCACCTATCAGTTGAGAGATACAGCTTGATATTGGTGGGGATTGATTATTTGATATAGAACTGTTGATGCTCCTGAGATATCGTGGTATTAGTTTTCGATGCCTTTCTGGAGAGATTTGTGCCTTATAGTTTGAGAGACCAGATGTGTGATGAGTTTGATCGCCTGGAGCAGGGCTCCATGATGGTAGCAGAGTATGAGTCACTCTTTTATTCCTTTTCCACATATTCATATGCTAGTATTTCCACCGAGTCTGAGAAGATTCAGAAGTTTATGAAGGGTTTGGATATCTCCCTCTAATTGGCTACATCACAGATGATCATATTTGGGGATTCTTTTCAGAGTATTGTAGATCAAGCTAAATTCACTAAAGGTATTCTTTGCACACCTTAGGAAGGTGCCAAGAAGGTGTACCGTTTTGGTGAGTTCAGAGGTAAGTCTTTTCATGGTAGATATTTTAGAGGTTCTCATGGATATCAGGCTAGGGTAGTACACACGGCTTTATAGAGTTTAGGTGGTGGATCTTTGGATTTAGCAATGTAGGGTTTCCATTCTGGCCCAGTGATACCTTCTCCTATTGATGCGGGCCATAGAATTTGTTATGTATGTCATGAGGTTGGACATTTGTCGAAGGACTGCCCCTGTTGTGTGATTAGGGCTATTTTCTCTTTCAAAAGTAAGAGGTAGAGGTACTACCATAAAAGCAAGAAGTAAAGGTGGTGGAGCCCGCGGTGGTTGTCGTGGGGCTACTCTGGAAGTTAGTGGTCGTGGGTAGTGCTATGCTATACAAGCCAGACCTGAGGCAGAGGCTTTTGATGTTGTGATCACAAGTGTCATTCCCATTTGTTTCAAACCTACATCTGTGTTATTTGATTCTGGATCAGCTTTTTCCTATGTGGCTATGTATTTTGCTTTGTGTTTTCATTCTATTAGTGAGCCTCTTACCATGCCTATTCATGTATCTATCCTGGTAGGTAATTCTTTAATGGTGGATTAGGTGTACTGATACTGTATTGTGGCTTTTGCTTGACATAAGATTTTGGTAGATTTGTTTGTGTTAGATATGATTGATTTTGATATTATTTTAGATATGATTTGATTGGCTCCTTATCATGTTGTTCTAAATTGTTATGCTAAGATTGTGACTTTACCTTCATCGGGTATGCTAAGGATAGCTTAGAAAGGTACACTTCATTTGGGTCCTAATAGGATTATATCTTATGTTCAAGATCGCAAATTGACTGAGAGGAGATGTTTATCTTATTTGGACCATATTTGTGATACTAGTGTCGTTTTACCTCCTTTCTTGGATTATGTTTGTGTTTTCTGTTGGTTTATGGATATGTTCCATATGGACTTTCCTGGTATGCCTCTGAATTGAGATATTGATTTCTCTATTGATGTTGAGCCGGGCACCAAGCCTATTTCTATTCCTCCTTATAGGATGGTCCTAGTAGAGTTAAAGAAACTGAAGGATAAGTTGTAGGAGTTATTAGATAAGGGATTTATCTAACCTAGTGTTTCACCTAAGGGTGTGCTTGTCTTGTTTATGAAGAAAAATGATGGGTTTATACAGATATGTATTGACTATCGGCAGTCGAATAAGGTGACGATTAAGAATAAGTCTCCTCTTCCTCGCATTAATGATTTATTTGATCAACTTCAGGGAGTTGCAGTGTTTTTAAAGATTGATTTGAGGTCTGATTATCAATAGTTAAGGATTAGAGCTTTAGGTATTCTGTAGACTGCTTTTTGGACTTGATATGATCATTATGAGTTCTTTATCATGTCCTTTAGGTTGACTAGTGACCCTATCACATTTGTGGATTTGATGAATCGGGTGTTTTGATTGTATCTTAACATTTTATTATTGTATTTATAGATGATATCTTGGTGTATTCCAAGAATGAGGCTGATTAGAAGGAGCATTTTGCGGACTGTGCTTTAGAGATTAAAGGATGAGAAGTTTTCTAAGTGCATGTTTTTGTTAGAGATTGTTTCTTTCTTAGGTCATATGGTGACTAAGGGGGGTATTATGGTTGATCCAACCAAGGTTATAGCGGTTAGTGATTGGGCTAGACCTTTTTGACCTAGCGAGATATTAATATGAGGCTGCATTGTTAGCTTAAGTTGCTTAAGGATCATGACTTGACCATTCTCTATCATCCAATAAAGGCTAATGTGGTTGCGATGCCTTGAGCCAGAAGTCAATTAGTATGGGTATCTTGGCACATCTTTTGACCTAGGAGAGACCTTTAGCCTTAGAGGTTTAGTCTTTAGCTAAGCAGATGGTTATGCTTAATATTTCAACAGTTGGGAGCATTTTGCATTTGTAGAGGCTAGATATTCTTTGATGGAGCAGATTTGAGCTCATCAGTTTGATGATGTTGGATTGAGGTTAATTTGATATAAGGTGTTAAGGGGGGAGGATAAGAAAGCCTTACTTAATTCAGATAGAGTTTTGAGGATTGGGGGTCGAGTTTGTATGTTATGAGTGGGTGATTGGAATAGGTTGATCTTAGAGGATGACCATCATTCAAGATATTCCATCCATCCAAGTGTGACTAAGATATATTGTGATTTGAGACAACATTACTGGTAGATTTGTTTGATATTTCAGAGGTGATACCTCGAGGTATGAACTTGATTTGTGTGTCTTTGGATAGAGTTTGTGTCATTCAGGATAGACTTAGAGCAGCTCAGAGTAGGAAGAACTGTTATACTCATCGTAGGCTTCATGCCTTGTGATATTTTGTTGGTGATTGTGTTTTACTTTGAGTTTAACCCAAGAAGGGTATGATGAGGTTTGAGAAGAGGGACGACTATAGCCCTACGTATAACGACCAATTTGAGATTCTTCGAACTGTTGGTGATGTGGCTTAGGAGTTGGCTTTGCCCCCTGATCTATCAGCTGTTCATCTAGTTTTTCATGTTTCTATGCTTATATTCTTGGTGAGTCTCATGTCATTCGTTGGGAGTCAGTTTAGTTAGTTGAGTGGTTGTCCTTTATTGAAGAGTCAGTTTCCATTTTGGCTAGGGATGTTAGACGGTTGAACTCTAGAGTTATCCCTGTGATTAAGGTTTAGTGGCAACATTGATGTGTAGTTGAGGCTATCTGGAAGGTCGAGTGTAATATGAGTAGTGGTGGATGATGTAATGACCTGAAAATTTTATGAAATATGTGAAATTTATAATTTTATGTGATTTGACTATTTTACCCCTCCCCATAGTTGCCTTATGGTATTTCTAAGGTGTAGGGGTGATTGGTACAGTTCTCGATGCATTTTGGTACCATTGATGCAATATTGTGGTTTTTGATGGTTTTGAGAGCTTTATTTTGAACTTATGTAGATATCTTTTGTTCCATGCAATGGAAGGTTGAACGAACTTCGCCAGCAGCTTAGAAATATTGATTTTAGGCTTGGTAGACCTTTCGTTCTGGTCTTGATGCACCCGAGCTCATTTCGACCTATTGTTCGAAAAGTAGGAAAATTAGAAATATGAGTGTGGAACCGACATTTGGGTGAAACGACCTCAGATAGACAATCCAACTTCACCAACAAATCCAAAATGTCAATCTTAAGGTGGTAACATGTTTGCTGTGATTTTACGACTTTTAAATCTCATTTTAATCCTCGATTTGGAAAATTGTGAATTCGGGTTTTGGGGTTCAACTTTCTGAAAACAATATTTTTTTTCAATAATTTGATATTTTCATTGAGCCCAGAGCATCAAATTTAATGTGGTTACATAGTTCGTTTGCATATATCAAACTCCGAACGAATTTCGGGCACCCTGTCAAAGTCCATTTGGACTTGGGGAAAAAATCTACAATAGATGTAGCAGATTTTTTTCTGCAATGTAGTTTTTTTAATCCCTTTTTGGCCTATTTTTTCTGTTCTTTCACCTTCTTGGGAGTTAAACCTAAAATAGTGTGGGGGCTTAAAAGTGAAGTTTGTAGGAGCTTGAGAATCTAGATTAACATCTATTTCTTGACTCTATAATGGATTTAAGGTAAGAATTCATTCTTTTCTTAATAATTTCTTGATTAATTTCTCATAACTCCAAAAATCTTAGGGCTTGATTTTAAACTCCAATTTCACTCCTTTTTACTAGAATAATATTTTGATCTTATAGTTACTAGTTTTTCATCAATTCAACATTCAAAACAACTCTGATTCTTGATTTTAATCCGGATTTCAAAGATTTTATTTAGTAAAGCTTAAAAATAGTTTTTCTTTGATTTGAACCTTGTTTTTGACTTAGTTTGACTTAGGTTTTAAGTTGTAGATTCTTAAAAATACGAAAAACATGCTTTTGGAGTAAAGTTAGAATTTTCTCCTTTTTTTTTGAAAATTCATTTCGGGGGTCCGTTTTGATTTTGAAACAAAAGCAGTCATTATAGGTATTGTTGTCTTTGTTTTGATGCGTAGCTTCTATATTTATTGGATTTATTTGATTTTGAGATCGTTCTTGAAAAGTAAGATCGTTGGTTCAAAGTAGATCGGACAAGTTTTGGCATTCGAGGTAGGTTATGTCTTAACTCTTCAGGCTTGTCTGGATAGTTAATTTATATATCAAAATACATGCTAAGGGTGAGAACTAATCATGAAATATTATTATCTATATGCTGTGCCCTTGTGGGTGCCTAAATATGATATAATTGTTGAATATGAGATATCATGTGTTATTTGTGACTGTATAGGATCTTATGTGATGTTGATAGCCTAGAATACATGTGAATAATTGTATTGTGTTAATTAAAAATGCCTATTGTGGTTCCTTTGGCGTATTGTGGTATATTTATACCTTGTGGGCATATGAATCATGTGTGGAATCAATGGATAGTTGAAATAATGCACGGATATTGGCTCACGTGGTTGTGGAGTTGTAACATTGTGGTTGGTTGTGGAAATACATTATGTGGATTGATTGCGGAAATACTCATGTGAATGGTTGTGAACATTACATCATCATTCGCATGTCATCATACGTATCATTTCACTGATTTGTTTTATTTCTTTACATAATTTTGTTTCTCATGTATGTGTACTTGATTTGTATCTTATTTTATGTATGTAATTTGAAAACACTAGAAATACTGAAAATACTAGAAATGTTGGAAACATTGGAAATATTAGAAACACTGGAAATATCGAAATTACTGGAAACATTGAAAATATTGAAAACACTCAAAATATTGAATATTGCTCAAGGATGTGTGTCAACCTTAAGGCTGTGTGCTAGTCTTGAAGGTTGTGTCCCAAATATCAAGGTTGTGTGTCAATATTAAGGTTGTGTGATAACCTCGTGCATCATCATCATCATAATAATAATAATAATAATGATAATATCATACATTACATTTTCTTTATTGTGATTGATGTTGTGATTGAATTTCCATATTGACTTGTTATATGTCTACTTGCTCTATATCTCGTTACTTATACATGACCATCCTATATATGTGTGTTCTTCTCTGTTTATACTTGCATGTGATATAATGTATACTTCTGTTATACTTGTTGTATTGTTGTTGTATTTGTGATATACATAAATACATTAGAACTATTAGTGCAAACGATGTGGGCTACCGTTGTGGGACGTAACATACCCATAGTATGCATTTTGTATGCCTTATTTTCTACTTTGCTCAGTTAGCCTATGATACCTATTGAGTACAAGTGGACCATACTCATGCCTACTGCGTCCTTTTGGTACAGGTTCTAGTTTGAGTGCTCACCAGCTTGCTTGATTCAAGCGAGATTTGGTGCTTCCAAGGTAGTGATTGACCTTCAAGTGTCCGGATGTATTCTACTACCTTTCTTATAGACTATGTCTTTACTTTCACTTCAGAGACAAAATTTTCTTTTGTAGTTAAACATCCTATGTATTTTATTTGAATTCGAGTTGTACTAGATACGTTTTTATACTGTTGACACCAAGTTTTAGGAGTTATGGTTGTATAGTTGATTTTATTCTATTCGTTTTTATCATATCTATGTGGTTTGGATTCATTCTAGAAGTCTTACCTTGGAGGGTATTTCTGTCTTTTCTCTATTGTGTATCAGCTTGGGTGATAGGTTTACTTTTCAAGGTTTGCCACGACAAATGCCAGTATGAACCTTTTATATTTAGGTCCTGACATGAAAGTACGTTGTAGTGATGATAATTTTATATATAGAGTAATAATAAATACTGAGTATATCCTATTAGAAATCTATCATTAGTATATACAAAGATCAATCACTGAGGACTTGGAAATGTTTTATAAAAATGTTCCTTACAGTGAAATACAACCATCAAGACTTACTAATGCAAATAGAAATCACATACTCTGTATGTAGAGTCATACTGACAACATTCACATTTAGTTATGCCTTGGGTGATGGTGATTCCTTCAGTAAGTTCTTGCTAATGTGGTATGATAGGACAACCGGAGAAGCATCCGTCTAGCCTGCAGGATTCTCAATGAAATTATTTCATTTATTTTCTTTAGCCAACATACAACCCTCCCTATGATGAGACATAATTTTATGCACAAAGTAATATCTTGAGTGACAAATGAATCACAATTCATTGATTTAACTGAATGGGTATATGAAATGCAATAATGATAATAATCAGAGTAGTTGAACTCTCAAAATTGAGGAATTCTGTTAATGACGGGTGATTTCGTGATGGAGTGTGCCATTAATTTAGGGAAAGTTCTATATTAACTATTGCAACTGTTTCTCAAATATTTTAGTGACCTGTTGTAATCGTGTTTCTAGTACTTTTTATCTTATGAAATTATGAAATGCAGTTTTAAAAAAGAAAAATAATTGAGAACGAAATAAGATATCAACCAATAAGTATTCTGATTAGGTAAATTCAAATGCAATTTTTGGAAAATTCAAATGCAATTTTTAAATGAAAAAAATGGAGCCCAAACTTATTAGGATGAATTTAGACTCAGTTTTGTCTTATAATGACTAAATGACGAATTTATTTTTTATTTCAAATAAATTTTCAAAATGGCTAAATTTTCCTAAGTATTTTTAATCCTAAATATAGAGATATAGGTATAGAAGATATTGATATTTCAATAACAATGTTTGATTTTTTGATTGCAGTTTGGCAGATAAACTTGGATAGTGAAATTTAGATTAAATAATTAAAATATTTTATTGACAAAATATTTAAAAAGAAAACTTAAATAAAAATAACCAAGAAAAGTGTGGCACAAATTTAGGCCACCTGTCAGTAGCTAAACGTTTCATGTCGTCACATTTTTTTTATTCTTTTATTTTTTGTCACAATTTTATGAGAGTTGTCCTAAAGCTATACACATGGCTATATTTTTTAAAATAGAATTTTTTAAATAATGGCAGTTAATATTTTTTGAAAAGTAATTTTAATTTTAATAATGACAGTTAATGCTTTTTAAAAAGTTATTTTAATTTTAATTTTTAATTTTTAATTGATAATATATTTTTTATGGTGTTGACATGTGGTTGTTTTTGCCTCTATTATTAGATATAGATAGATTTCAGAGCTTTCTCAATATATGACTTGCGAGAAGGTCGAGGGGCTTGTTCAGAGGCTCAAATTCGCCCTTATGAATCAAAATCACTTGGCCAATGCACTGGAAAGATGTGAAGAGTGTAACTTGGTTTTGAGTTAGGAGCAGCGTCACTTCATGGTTAACGAAGGGATATTTCTTGGGCACAAATTTTTGAAGAAGGGGATAGAGGTCGCCAAGGTTAAAATTGAGGTGATTGAAAAATTGCCCCATCCGATTTTTGTGAAAGGCATTACATGTTTCTTGGGTCATGCGGGGTTTTATAGGTGATTTATCAATGTCTTCTATAAAATTTTAAATCCATTATGCAAATTGTTAGAGAAAGAGGTGAAGTTTGTTTTTGATAATGCTTTTCTCAAGGCTTTTGAGTGCTTGAAATAGAGGTTGATCTCAACTTCTTTTACTGTGTCTCCTAATTGGACCCTTTCATTTGAAGTGATGTTCTATGCTAATGGTATGGCCCTAGGAGTAGTCTTGGGTCAAAGCCGTGAGAAAATACTTCATCCTATTTACTCTACCAACAAAACACTGAACCCCGCACAAAAACATTATATAGTTATTGAACAGGAATTGCTTGAGGTGGTGTTTGATTTTTAAAAATTATGCTCCTACTTGATTGGTAACAAAGTCATTGTGCACACTGATCATGTTTCTCTTAGATACCTTATGGCGATGAAAGATGCTAAGTCTAGATTGATTCGATGGGTACTATTGCTACAAGAATTTGATTTTGAGATTAATGACCAGATAAACACCGAAAATCAGGTTGCAGACCATTTATACCGCAATGATTAAATTGGGAGATGAGCCTGATATTTACTATACTTTTTCAGATGATCATGTCTTGGTAGCATTACAAGGATTGATCCCTTGGTTTTCTTACTTAGCCAACTATTTGGCAAGTGACCTCGTCCTAGAAGATATGTCATTTTAGTAGTGAAAATGATTTGGTCATGAGTTAAGAAAGTTATTTTTGAATAATTCGTGCATATTCTAGGTGTGCTCTTCCTGAAGTTGATATGAGTATTTTGGAATCCCTTCATTCGTCTCAAGTTGGGGGTCGACATGGAGGTACTCATACTACCCACAAGATTCTATATTGTGGTTTCTATTGGCCAACGTTCTATGAGGATGAACATGATTAAGCCAGGGCCTGTGATTTATACCAAAGGTGGGGCAATATCTCACGAAAGCATGAGCTTCCTATGATGTCCATTCTTGAGCTTGAACTGTTTGATGTGTAGGGTCCTGACTTTATGGGTCCATTAGTGAGTTCACACGGGATAAAATACATCTTGGTGGTATTCGAATATGTTTCCGAATGGGTGGAAGCTATTGCATAACCCAATAATGAAGGTCGAAGGGTCAAAATATATTTTTGATAAAAATTATTTTCTCTCAATTTGGTACTCCAAGAGCTATCATAAGTGATGGTGTATCCCATTTTTGCAATCTTCTATTCAAAGGTCTACCTAAGAAATATGGTGTGAATCACAAGGTAGAAACACCTTACCATCCATAGACAAGTGGGCAAGTTAAGGTCTCCAATCGGGAGATCAAATCCATTTTGGTGAAGACTGTGAATACTAATCGGACTAACTAGCTGAGAAAGTTAGATGATTCAGTCAGGGTCTATCATGAGTTCAATCCATGAGTCTTGACTAGGACTAATAGGTTGGAACTGATATGGAACCTATAGGGTTTATCCCTGAAGTTGATATCATGAACTCATGCCTACTATTCATGAGTTCAATCCACGAGTTTTGACTAGGACTGATAGGTTGGAACTGATATGGAACCTCATATTTCTTTTTCATTCACTGTGATTCAACTACTAACAATTCTCCTTATAGATACTATGGCACCAAATGCTACATCGAAGAAGGGTGTCCAATCCATATTGAGAGGCGAGTCTCTCGAGAGGAGTGGATAAGTAAAGGATTAATTCTAATAGTATTACTCCATTGTTGTAGCGCCAAACTCAATTCTAGACTCAACAAAATACAGTAGCAGAGCTTCCATACAGGCATACTCTTAGCCTACACAACCACCAACATCTTAGTCCAAACCCTAGGATCCTTAGCTCGTGTTATCCAAAATGGACCCTAGATGAAGATATCCCATACATCACCACCACACTCTCTTGTCCCTCTCCAATTTGATGAGGAAGAGGATAAGTCTAGTTCCAATGCCAATGAGAAGGGTTCAACCGTGCCCCAGTCCGAGAAGTGGGTGGAGTCTTCATCAGGTACAATAGATAGAGAAATAGATTTTACCTAGTTTGATGAGGTTGTATAGATATTAAAAGGTATAAAGGTTGCATCTACTTCATCTCTAGTATCTTAGCAATCCACTCACATCTCCGCCATACTAGTAGCTCAGGCTATTTAGAGATGGTGTTGAAGGGCATGTAGAGCCTATTCAATAGAGATAGTACTATTAATGATTAGGGCAAAATATTGTGAAGTATAGTTAAGAAGCCCCATATTGGGCTCATAACTTTGGCAAGGATTCCAGACCTGAAGGCCAGTTTGATAGATATCAGCTCGAATGAATGGGCGAGCCTTTAGGATCCTACAAACTCGATGTGGTACATGAGTTTTATATATCATATGTAGCATATCTTTACTGGATTACATAGCGGGGATGAGATCTCATGACCATCCTCTACTGGTGTATACACTTGTTAGAGGGATTAGAGTTAATTTTTCTTAGGAGATAATTTGTAGATTTTTATTTGGGTTGGAGTTTGTGGGGCTAATGATTGCAACTATGTTTAACCATGGTTGAGGGTGGTGAGGAGTACGAGGGAGATGAGAGATCCTAACCTAAGAAAGAAAAATAGTAAGTTAGCAAGATGGGAAGCTTGGTAGATCACTGAGATTGCTATTGATGCCCCATAGGTCTAGGAAAAGGCCAAGATAAAGAAGTCCTAGTTGTGCTTCACATCAAAGTTTTGGTGGTCTATTCTGAGGAAAATGTTGAGTCCAACGACTGCGTATAATTCACTCATATAGGACTGAGCTACATTAGTTGTTGCCTCATTTCTGGATATGACACAGACTTTTCCAAGTAGATCCAAGATGAGATTCACGAGAGAGAATTTCATGATATTACCATTATTCCCTTCCCCTACATGATCAAGAGACATTGGTATATGGTGGGTTTACCAGTATTACCATCTATTGATCATATGGTGGAGGCTGCTCATATGGATAACATTAGGTTAATTTGTGATAATTCTAATCGGGTTGCATTTTATAAGGAACAACCTTCTATATCTCCAAGAGTGGTCCATTTTAAGGGGACTTTTGAGTCAGTTGAGCAGGTTGATAGGACGATAATGGGTAGTGATATTAAAAAATAGTCAT
>JAPEIP010000102.1:232961-286949 GCA_026120095.1 Capsicum chinense | reverse complement strand
ATATCAGCTCGAATGAATGGGCGAGCCTTTAGGATCCTACAAACTCGATGTGGTACATGAGTTTTATATATCATATGTAGCATATCTTTACTGGATTACATAGCGGGGATGAGATCTCATGACCATCCTCTACTGGTGTATACACTTGTTAGAGGGATTAGAGTTAATTTTTCTTAGGAGATAATTTGTAGATTTTTATTTGGGTTGGAGTTTGTGGGGCTAATGATTGCAACTATGTTTAACCATGGTTGAGGGTGGTGAGGAGTACGAGGGAGATGAGAGATCCTAACCTAAGAAAGAAAAATAGTAAGTTAGCAAGATGGGAAGCTTGGTAGATCACTGAGATTGCTATTGATGCCCCATAGGTCTAGGAAAAGGCCAAGATAAAGAAGTCCTAGTTGTGCTTCACATCAAAGTTTTGGTGGTCTATTCTGAGGAAAATGTTGAGTCCAACGACTGCGTATAATTCACTCATATAGGACTGAGCTACATTAGTTGTTGCCTCATTTCTGGATATGACACAGACTTTTCCAAGTAGATCCAAGATGAGATTCACGAGAGAGAATTTCATGATATTACCATTATTCCCTTCCCCTACATGATCAAGAGACATTGGTATATGGTGGGTTTACCAGTATTACCATCTATTGATCATATGGTGGAGGCTGCTCATATGGATAACATTAGGTTAATTTGTGATAATTCTAATCGGGTTGCATTTTATAAGGAACAACCTTCTATATCTCCAAGAGTGGTCCATTTTAAGGGGACTTTTGAGTCAGTTGAGCAGGTTGATAGGACGATAATGGGTAGTGATATTAAAAAATAGTCATTCGATATAACCTTTATCTACTGAAAGTGGTGAAGGGCTCCAACCATTTTAACTCTAGTTTGTACTTCTACAGTATACCCTCATCCACCTATTACTGGTATGGTGTTAGTATCACAAGAGTTTTTACAATAGTTGATGGGTAGGCAGTAGAAGTTTGTATAGCGCTAGACACACACCAATAACCAGCTGTCTAAGTTATTTGGTCAGATCAGGCCTTGGGTGCAGACTACTTTGGAGGAATCTAAGGCACGAGTAGAGTCGAGAATGATGGCCACTATAGAGCAATTTACTAGAGAGCTGGACAGATGAATCGACAATTTAGGGATCAAATAAGATATTATGCAAATCTTTTTATAGTATTAATATTAGGGAAAAATAATCAAAGTTTAGCATTGCATGAACAGGATAGGTACTAATTGATAATGTAGGCTTGTACCATGGGTGCATGAGATGTCTACCTAGTTCACTTTATACGTTTAATCCAAAACTTGTCGGGTTAGTCTTTCCTAGGTTATAGTATAGTTGGTTGGGATATGATTATAGATCGTGTTTGAATAAAGTCCACTCTTATCCTAAAAGACCAACCAAATAAGAATAAATCTCCCTTGATCTGTAATTTGAGCTTCAATTGACTTATTTTCTTATTTTAAACTTTTACCTTCCCATTTTATTATAATGAACCTATTTGGCCCTAGTTCCTCCTTGGATATTATGCACCTTGATTCAAGCAAAGCGCCTAAGTTGAGGGTGGCTATCATAAGAGTGCATAGTTGAAGATGTTTATGAAGAAAGGTGTTGAATAAAAAAAAAGTAGGGTCGGGTGTGGTAGAAGAATGTGAAAAACAAAAGGAAAGAAAAAAGGAGAAAAAGAAAAAAAGGAAAAAAGAAAGTGACTGAAGAAAATCACATCCAATCCGAATAGTAATAAAAGAGAAAACGGGAGAATAAATGAAGCATGGTTAAGTAGTAAATCCAATAATGTAAGTGTAGTGTCAAGGAGCGTAAGTCACAAATTTGAATATGTACCATACCTTCCCCCAAGCCTACACTACAAAGAAAGAAAATTCCTATAATGATCCCATTCCAACTATTTGAAGAACTAAGACAGAAAATTAGGGCAAGCCTATGGTATTTCAAGCACATTGTTTGAACTTCTTTGTGAACATGAGTGTTTTGATGTATTCACTATATTTATATGCATTATGATCTTATAAGAGACTGGATTTCTTTGCTGTGAGGGTACATGGGTTGTATTGTTAACTACTCACTTGTTCGGGTAGTGTCAATTGCATACATGCATATCTATTTGTAGCTAAGCTAATGCCATCACTTGATTCCTATTATGTCATGATATTATGCTAAATGTGTACACACAGTAGTTTTGAAAGTTCTGAATAGGAAGGGGTGGAAAGATTAACTAAAATGAATATATTGATTGTCATAGGTACTTAGGTTTTTAAGTTAAGCATCATGTTTGTTTGTTGTGTGTTAGTTGCCCGAGGACTTGCAAATGTTCTGTGTTGAGGGTGTTGATGTGTCATCGTTTCATGGCACTTACAATGCTTAAAATATAGAAATTGTGCATGAACATAGGTATTCTTGTTACATATGATGTGCGTTTGTGTTGATTTTGTAGGAAAATAGGGCCTGGGGGAAAGAATGAGAAAAAGAGATGAAAAGTTGCTGAAGTAGGTACCCAGAAGTCAACCTACGACTCAAAGGCAGTACTTATAATTTGTGAGTTCATTGGTAGGTTGAAGTTCTGTAGACAAAGGTTGTCTTTGATTCCTACGAGTTAACCTTTGACTCGTAGGTTGCATTATGAATTGAAAATCCTGAAAAGTTAAAAATTTCTTTGATTTTCATGATTTTTATGCACGATTCATGGGTTGTAACCACGACTCAACCCACGAATTGTGAATTGATGTCGACCTTGATTTCCTACATTGTTTAGGATAGGTTTTTTTTTTATCTATAAATATTACTTGGATGTTTTATTATCTGTTTATGCACTTTATACACTTCTGCCATTATTTTGAATTCTGAGATACATTATTGATCTTGGAATTATTGTTCTTGGATTTTAGGGTTTACAATTAATTTGAGATTTTAAGTTTTCATTTTATTCTTCGTAAGTTCCTCATTATACTGTCATCGATGAAATCTATGTTTGTTGTTACACCTATAAGTAGCTAAACCCCATAACTAGGGTTGTGAGAACCCTAATTAATTAACAAAGTAGGCTAACTGCAAAGTCATGCTAGAACGTGTTCTTGCATGTATTGGGATTTCCTTCTCTTTGATTGCTTTTTTAGTAATTGTAAATGTTAGGTACTCATCCGTATTCGATACTTAATCGAGATAGAGGTAGAGATAAAAGATATCACAATAGTAATCTGAAGCTAACAACCTTTATCTAATTAACATGAGACAGATATTAGATTGTTAATCTGATATCATAAAGCAAAGGTTAGTAATGCGATGCTTTGAAGCCTACGGGAGATGAGTGAAATTCACCCAAACCAAGGTCGGGAGATGGATAAGTGATACATAACTTGTTAGATTTTTCATGAAAAACACCGACATAGTTTGACAAGCATGAACAGTCTATAGAGTTATGAAGTTAGGGGAACAAAATCCTAGTGCTTGTCTCATATCGATTGCAACCCTAATTGCAAAACATTGTTACTGTTACTCTTATTGTTCTAACACATCCCTTTTACTTTACACAATTTTCATTTACATCAACAAGATCTTGATAGATTTTTGACCTATTCCTTGTGGCATCGACCCTAATCTAGTTGGATTCTATATTTGACCGACGACTTCTTTATGCTTTCTTAGAGATTTAATTCATGCGACATCAATAATAAACCCTTAGAAGAGTCAAAGAGTTAATCCATCATTAAATAAATTAAAATCTAAACCCAAATATAAGTACAACTAAATAAAAAATATTATACGTAATAAAATCATCCCTAGGACCCAAAAGTTTTACGTACAAAGATTGTCAAGAAGGGAAAGCAACCCCAAAAGATGAAATGAAACCATAAGTCCATAAATAAAGAACTATGCCCATGAGTAGAGATTACATGGTATCTGGAATATGCTGCACAAATTGAAATATGAAATCAACCACTCGCATCACAAGTGAGATCTCGTCGGAGCCATTGAAATATGCACTGACTAATAAAAGTAAGAGAAAGTGTAGTATCAGCGTAGAAGAAACAATAGGGTATTGGTAGGTTCATTTGGCCAACCCAAGATTAGAATATGAATACACAACCAAATTATAGTACAACAAGTTAATCGATGTTAAAATCGATATACACTTAGCACAATAACCAAAAAGTCAACACAATATCACAAATAACATTTAGTCAAGTCATGTTGAGACATGTAAATAATTACCAAGCATAATATATACTTCCCAATTCACTCATGGAACCATCAAACTCTCCTAACCCTTATGTATATATTCTATGGGAAATACATCCACCCTCTAGCCATAACCTATAGGGGATAATTTTTGTCCATGAATTAAACTCAAAACACAAGTGTTTGTTAACCTCGTTTCACCAATAACCCGTGAGAATGTCTCAAATATCGAGACCTCCATATTTTGCAATATTAAAGGTCAAAATCATAAAAATACCACAAAATCATTTACATTAACAAAACCAAACAACATGTGACTAACAAGCCATACTAAAAAAGTAATTAACATGCACATATAGCACAAAATATATCAATCTACAATACCATCACCTACGTCAAACTAAGCTTGCACAATTCCTCTAAGTTAAAGCTTTTCCTATTCATGTAATTTTCACTTCTTTTTCTTGGTCAAGAACACACATATAACACATAATTAGTACAGTGACCTACCATTTTGGGAATTATGACTCACCCCAACCCCTAGGGTAAAGTTTATGATCATTTTCTTCTTATTCTAGGGCTTTTCTATCATAATTACCTAAAATTACCAATTTCAGGGAAAAATTAGTGCATTAATGAAATGCAAGGATAATTTAACTTTAATAATAAAAAACTATTAATTACTTAATTTTCACCTTTTCACTAAAAATAAAACTAAAATCAGCCACAAGACCCTCCCCAAATTATGTAAAGTAGCAACTCTAAGGTTTAATTATCAATTATGAGTTAATAAAGGGTGAAATCCTTACCTTAGAAAAGCTGAATGATGAAAATATTGTAGAAATTGATTAGGGTCAGGGTAGGGGAATTCAAACCAAGCTCCTTGTAGATGACAAAGGGCATGAGGTTGATGTTTACACCAAGATCGCATAGGGATTTTCAAACACATGGGTTCCAATTGTACAAGGAATTATGAAAGCTTTGTGATCATTTTTCTTTTCCACAATTGTAATTTCCACGATAGCACTACAACCATGGGTGACTTCAATGGTGTCACCTTCGATAAGCTTTTTTTTCGACATCAGTTTTTTCATTATCTTAGCATATCACGAGATCTCTTGGATCTTCTAAAGCAACATGATGTTTATCGATAGATTGCTAAGCTTGGCCATGAATTTTTTTTAGTTTTTCACCCTCCTCTTTTCATTGTAATCGTTGAGGAAATGGGGAAGAAACTTGGATTGTATGCCTTGTTTGACTTTCTGGCTTTACAACCTCAACTACTTCTTTGTCATCTTTCTCATCATCTTCTTCTTAATTTTGAGGTAACACCTCCTTTGGATTAGCCTTAGGCATCTTCTCACTTAAATCTTCTTTCATGTGCTCATCAAGTGTCTTCCCACTCCTAGTCACAAGTGCTAGGACTTGAACATCATTCTTTGGATTAGCAATCATGTCACTATGGAGTCCACCTCTAGGCCTAGCATTTAGTTGCATGGAAATTTTCCCAATTTGGGTCTCCAATTTCTTGATGAAGGCGTAGTGGGCCACCACGATTTTGGAGATTTGAGAGAAGTCACCTTTCAATTCATGGACTATCTTGTCTGGACCTTCCACCCTAGTCAATATTCGAGCAAAAAAATCCTCGGTCTTGAACTTTTCAAGATCAATGGACCTTGATTCTTTGTTCTTAGCTCGATCATAGAGGGGGGAGGGCACATAGCGGTCATAATCACGCTCTCTATCCCTCCAATCCCTATTATTCTCATGGTCCATCCAAACTTGTTCCCACATTGCCTTTGATAGGCGGGTAGGGAACCCCTCGAATAGTTTGCTAAATGCCAGATCTCTTCATCAAATTTCTTAGCCTCCTCCTCATCCTCATAGGCTTTAGATGCTATGAAATTTACCGCTTTCGCAGGTGCACCCATAACATGCTTTTTCAAGAGCTCAAGTTGGGTCATTATTTTTGTCGTGCTCTTCTCTCTTTCTTCATCCCATTTTCTTTATTCTTTGTCAACCACAGATGTAGAGGGAGGGCTTTTGGGAACTTTGATATCTCGGGTATACCAACCCTAATTTTACTTCGTCACCTTTCCCAATATTTGAATTTTCTTACTAGGTAAACTTCCATCGCATTATCTACCATAGTTTTGTTAAGCGGATCAAGATACCAATAGAAGATTTGGAGAAGCATATTCTCCGGGACCTCAGGGTTTGGACACTTCACTAATTTTCCATTGAATCTTTCCCATGTTTCAAACAATGGTTCCCCACTTAATTGCCTACAATTTATGATCTTAACCCATATTTGGAGCATTTTGGATGGTGGGAAGTATAAATCAAGAAAATCCATGGTAAGCTCATCCCAAGTAGTGATTTAATTGAGTAGGAGTGAATAGAGCCACAACACCGCCTCACCTATTAAAAAGAATAAGAAAAGGTGAACACAAATAGACTCTTGAGTGATGTGTGCGATGTTGAAAGGTGAACATAACTCCACAAAATTCTTTAAGTGAAAATTTGGATCCTCATATGCTTGTCCACCATATAGCCCTTTCATTTGTAACATGTGTAACATAACAATAGCTACATGGAAAACTTCATTCCCATTAGTTAGTGGGATACGAATTGCACTTGTTTGGCCCACATCATTGAGTTGTCTCTCGTCATTGAGAGAAACATCAAAGGGACCCATGTTACTAGCACTATCACTCATTGTTGAATTAACACTACGATTACCTACAAAAAAAAAGCAAAAAATAAAGTAAATCATACCATTCTGGGTATACCCAAGTGAAAATCACATCGCAGAAATAAAATCTATATTCCAATCCCCAACAACAACGCCGTTTTGATAAAGCTCAACTTAATCCCATGCTTTAGGGGTAAGACGATCATTGTCAATATACCAACTCGCATTAGGGTCAAATCTAAAAGGAGTGAAATGGAAATTTCAAGACCTGTAAGTGCTCTAATTGCTAAAAGGATACCCGAAATGGAAGCATACACAATATCTAATAAAATAAGGGGTTTGGTTTATAGTTTGTTGGTAACAATCTTTATTTAAAAAACACACTAGGATAGCACTTTTAATTTAAAATCAAGTTTGGAGGTAATCTTGGGATTATACCTACCTAAAAGTAAAAAACATATAGGCAATGATGGTTTAATATGAAGATACCACCCATTGGCTCTTTCGAACACCTAAAGAGTGTGTCATGCATAGTCACCCAAAACCACAAATAGACATCTCTATTTTTAGGAAAATACCTATGATATGACTTACACTCCATTTACACTTATCTCTAAGATTGTAAAAGGTAGTAAAATACCTAATTAATTGTCCACCATTGGCTTGTACCCCTATAGCCCTATTTCAAAGATTCTAGGGGTTCCCATATGTTCACCTTTATCCCTCTTTCAAAGGTGATAAAGTATTTCCAGAGTTTGGGGTTTTCACCCATCAAACTCATTAGGATATTTGAGGTTTTCACAGATAAATTCCAACTATTAAACTCAAGAAATGGTGAAATTCATACTTAACAACTAAATATTATGCAAACACAACAACACCCACACACAATTATAATTTAGTTCAGCATAATCCCAAGACTAAATTACTTAGTTACTCATGAAGAAAGTAGAGAAAGATAGACCATAAGGATTATCCAAAACATCAATCCTTCACAAAACACTAAGAATTTAAGTCTCCAAAATAAGTTATAATCTTGCCCAATTAAGGTACTTATTTCAAATTCAAAAGTGTCTATGAGGTAAGTAATACCCAAAGAAGAAAGAGTTTTTGCCTATATAAGGTTTGGGATTCAGCCAAGTGAAATTACAAAACTGCCTTGGGCATCATTCCGACTAGGGGTGTACATAGGTCGGGTTGATTTTTATTAAAAAAATAAAAAAACCAATCATGTCTGTTTATTAAAACTATAAACCAAATCAAACCAACATAAAATTGGTTTTTCAGTTTAGGTTTTAATTGGATTTTTTGGATTTTTTGTTTTTTTAGTTTTTTTAGTTTTTTCTTAATAATATTTAGTTTTTATAATTATATTGTGACCGAAGACTAGATCAAATATATTTTCACTCATGTGCTAATGAAAAACCATAATTATGAAAAAATGAGGAGCGCAAAACTCTCTTGAAACTAAAAAGTGAGATGAAGAGTGAAAAGTTTAGGTTTTAAGTTTATATTGGGTTTTGGATCATTTAATTAGAAATTAATGAGCAAATATTACAACTTAAAGGTTCAAATCTAATAATATATTTACATCTACTTTCAAATTATTGAAAATTACTAAAACTAGTTGAAAAAGTATTTAAAAAGTAGATTATAATTAATATTTTATGTATAAAAAAGTTCAAATATTATATATATATATATTATGTCGGTTTAATTTGGGTTTGCTTTGACTTTTTTTGTCAATACCTAACCAAACCAAGGATGGTTGGATTTTTTTTTCTTACGCCAAACCAATAAAACCAAACCATAAGTTGTTTTTTTTTTCAGTTTGGTTTGGTTCGTTGGTTCGGTTTAACTTGAAAGTTTGGTCTATACACCCCTAATTATGACTTAGCTCTGATCGCATAAGGTTGTCCACAATCGCGTCCAGTACAATCGCGGTATGATTCTGAAATCACATTCTGTTGACCATCTTGATTGACCGTGACCGTGGCCTTTGTCCCATGATCACAGTAACTGGGGCTAATGATTGCTCCAGGTCTTCAGCTATATTTCTTTGCTTCCACTTGATATCTTTTAATTTCAATCCACATATTTTTATCTCACCAACTCCATGCTTGTAAAATATGGATATTAGTTCATGAAATCATGATTATGTCTCATTTATTTATACAAAACTTGGTAGTGTGCACAAAAATTGAGTGAAAATGAGTGGTAAAATCACCACTCATCAGATGTCACTTGACTTTACTTGGAAAGATACAGGTAATAAGAAATTAGAAGTGAAAAGGTTCCAATTAGTATCTAGCCATAAGAATTGTGTATAACATGTTTATAAAATACTCAAGGCTAGTAAATGTGTGAGTAAAGGATATGTTAATGTGTCATGAACTAATAATATAGATTTTTATCCCTCATTCAAATGTTCTGATTGTAATTGCTTAGATTTCTTGAGTTTAAGTTATGTGAATGTTGTGAGTTGCCATATATTGTGGGATGATGTGTAAGAACTTGACCATGATCTTATTATTAGTTACTATTAATATAAAATTTTAAACCGATGTTTAAGGCTACAGAAGTAGGTACTCATGTGAACTAATACATATGCAGGTTATTGTAAAAAGGTGCCATTATATTGAGTCTGAATTTTTATTGTTGCTTAAAAACCAGAAATTTTGTTATGCCTAGTCAAACACATAGAATTTCATAGTTGTTTTGCTGTATACAAGGCTAAATTACATGCCATAAAAAACAATGCTGAAAATTTGTAATCGCGGGGTTAGTTAAAAAGGAATATCTCTCTTATATTTATGATTTAGTAAAACATTATGTGTTATAGTATAAGGTTATTATTGATTGGTAATCGACTTAAGATCATTTCCAGGGAAATTAACAATGTTTAAGCATTCTAGGTTTGCATTATGGGTACTAAGGGAGTTAGGGAAAAACATAGAGAATAATATAAAACTTAAGCAGCCCCTGTTCGGGCTACCACAATGGTGTTAAGCACCGCTATAGGGATAATACCGCTATAAGGGGATTCTCTCCGCTATAGCGATGCCACTATAGCAGAAGGCACGCCGCTATAGCAGCACGGGTGAGGCAATAACCCTATTTTTTATTGTTGTGTTTGCTTGGTTATTTTAATATCTAGAGTATAGGACATGCATAAATATAAAATTACTTAAATAACATATAAGTATGTTGTATTTCATAATGTAGGAAAAAAATTAGCATCCATGTGCGAGAACAAAAAAAGGAGATAATAGTGTCTAGTACATACCCCAAATGAGGGAAACCCAAATCAATTATAAAAATAAGAGAGGGAAAGAATAAGGAACATAATTGAATGCCCTATTAGGCTGTGGATGTCAGGGAAGGTTCATCTCTTTCTACATAACTAAAGAATGAAAACACCCTCAGATCCGCCAACTCTATATCAAGAAGATCCTGGTTGGGTGCTACACACCCGATCATGAACTTCGTGGTCTTCAATATTCGGGTGAGAAATGATCCCAGGAGTGCCTCTTTGCTCTCTCTTCAACGAGGTCTCAATGGAGCATTGCAATATCCTAGGCAGTGAAGAAAGATTTGGAACTGTAAAGACGATGCTCCATGGACCTCATAATAGTGGTTAGATTGGCTTTCAAATGGCTTCTTAGGATCGGGTATTAGGACTAAGAGGGGGCATCATTATCTTCTTCATCTTGGATGAAATTATTTTTTTTTCATACTCTCTATCATGCTCAGGGATTCCCCCTACCCTACTATCCACATTCGTAGAGTGGATATCTCCATTGATTATCACACCATTAATGAGGTGCTCGAGGTACTCCATATCTCTAATGCCGACTACATATCTAAGGCTCGAGAGATAGACAAGTGTGGCTGAGGGATGCTCTGATTTTGAAGAAGTTCTAGAATTGAGTATTTTGGTCCTCGACTAAGGATGTCAACAGTACCTATTTTTTAGTTGATGCTGGAAGGTGGTTGAACCTGGTGACCCAGAGGATTCATCCATCGAATAGTACTATTAAATTGACCTATCTTTTGTCCTTGGTGGTGGCATATTTTATTAGGTGTTTAGCTGAACGTGGGGGAGTAGCTCATGACGGAGTCAATACTAAGGCACTAAGAAAGGTCACTTGCTTCTTGGGTTGGTGTCAAAGTTGTGCACATGGGTGGGTTTATTAGAAGGGCCCATTGATATTATAGCAGAGAAATACATTCCTTTCCACCTCCTCTTGGTAAGAGCAGGATTGTCCTAGTAGGGTAGGAGGAATCCCAGAGCATGATAGAGAGTATGAAAAAAAACAATTTCATCCAAGTTGCAACTCTGTAAGGAGGGATACCACCAGTGGACCCCAATAATTTCCTGTAGTTGATTGTAGAATTCTAAAGCCTTTTCCTTTACCCTCTTTTTATCGAAGCCCCGCTGAATGTAAATCCCTATCCTCCAGTACTCCTAATAATGTTTCCAACTAGCTTCATCAATGAATCTATATATGTATGAGTTTTGTCTGGGTTTTCGTCCATTGTAGATATTAACTTGCAAAAATTTAAAAAAGTAACTCGCTTGATTTCATCAAGCTTGAAGTAAGGAGTGAGCTAAAAAGATTTAAAATTCTAGCTTTTAACTGAGAGGTTAATGTAAGTGGCCTCCTGCTATAGTGGCATGATTACCGCTATAGCGATACCATTATAGCGATGAAGGTACACAAGCATTCAAGGGGGTAAAAATGGTTCCCTTTGACTCAACACTTTTTGTTTCCATTTCTGGACTCCAGTTTTCCAAAAATGTAGTAGAACTAGTTCCTACAAAAATTGAGGCATGACAATTCCTAAATCATGCCCAAATTATAATTCCAAGTCCAAAAAGAACCCTTTAGATATTCTTCCATTTCAAAACCCTTTAGGTCATAAACTTCTAGTTTCTTATGCTCAGATCACAATAGGAGCATTATAAACATAAAGGAAGCAAATATGCTTTGAAATTTTGATGCTACAAAGTCCTAAGGTTCAAAAACATAAAAATTCACTCTAACCCTCTATTCCAACATAAAATTATAACCTAATGCATGCAATGTGGTGACTAATGAAGTAAGAGGGAGCAAAAAGTCAAATGTTACCTTTTTTGAAAATAAGAGCAAAGTAATAGGGAGAAAGAAAGAGAATTGTTTTTTGAGTAGAAAAGGAAAGATGGGAAATAAACCATCTCCCCCCCCTCTATATTCTATTTTGTGTTTTTATAACGGTACCGCTATAGTATGACAAATACAACTATAGTGGGGTATGCTTCAGATTTTGTGAATTTCTTATAAAATTTATAAATTTTAAACACCCCACCCAATGTTTGTGGTTTGACAAGTTCTAGGGTATCTTGAGCATTCAGAGAACAAATTTTTGCTTTATATTGTTCTCGTATGAAAACCAAAAACCTTTTTTATTTATACCAGGGATAGGGTTCGATATTAGCAATTGGTAATCAAGGCTTAGGCAGTTGTGTTCCTATGAATTTACTGGTGTTATAGTTTTTATATTAAGGTCCATGTCTCGGTAATCAATTTTATATGACCTTACTAGGTGAGTGTTAGGTCCAAATATAGACTCAGACTATTCCTTTTTTAGTTGTTTAGGGATGAATAATAGGTAATTGATATCTATTGTAATGACCAAATTTGTCGTTACTGGGAAACAACTTAATGTTCTTGTGGAGTTTGAAAATTTAGAGAAATTATCCAAAGAGTGCATGGGACCACTAGTACTTAAAAATTTAGGGAATTAAATAATTGGTTCGGGATGACGTCAACCCGCTATAGTGAGATTGAGACGATGTCAGCCCACTATAGTGGGATTTATTACATTATAGAGTTGAGTATGCCGCTATAGCATGGCGATGCATTCCAGAATACCCCTTAAGTGGGAATTATTTCCCTTCTCCACTTTAGTCAAAATTAAATGTGTAGGAGGCTTCTAAAACCCTAAGGGTTGACTCTCATATTTATAACGATGGTGAGGAAGAGAAAGAGGTGTGAATAGGTCCACACCAATTAATTTTTGAGAATAACCCATCTGTAATGTTGACATCCGATTAAAAATTTCATTGGTTTATATATCCTACAGATTAATGATATCCAGGTAATCAAAGACTAATTGAGTAACCTGGACCCATCTTAGAGAACATGAATGTAACGAAGATGGACATGGGGCTTCATATAAAAATTTTATATATATGTACAATTTGGAAATTTATGTTACCTGGGTACTTGTCATATGTTGGATATGGTTGGACTCAAGGTTGTTGAATTGATTGTGATTTAACTAATTAATTATTTACAAGTATTGACTTGTCTTGGTTATTGGTTGACTTGTGATTCTAATCTAGGCTATTTGTTTGTTCTTGTATATTGAGTATATGTTGGCTCAGGTATAGGATTACTTGGGGCATTATAGTTTAGTTAAATTTGAACCTCTCATGACTTAATCCATATTTCTTATTAGGGATGACTTATTAGGTTACCTCTAGAAGTTAAAGTCCACAAGAAGAATGAACTTTTAAAGAGTTCAATGTCAGTGGGATTGGGAGGGGGATATATGTAGTTAAAGGTTGAATCTGGTCTAATGACTGAGGAGCCGAGAGGGCGGGTCATATGCCCAAGTAGGCCTTGCTCAGGTATGATAAGTGACTTGATAGGTTCTTGACCTAGGTCTAGTGGTTTTTCATTTTTGTCGTAGTACTCTAGGAGTTTTATCGACCCTCTCTATAAGATCAAGCTTAGTGGTACGGGGGAAGGGTCGTGGAAGAGGAATCGAGTAGTGTCTCTGAATTTACAAATAGAGGTTAGTGAGGGGGTGGATGTTAACCTTGGGGGTTGGTTAATATGTTTAAAAGTGTTTATGTTTTCATTGAATATTTATGTTATATTTGTGTAATATAATTTGGGTCAATTGGTGAGGCTTGCCATTACGTATGGTTTTTACTGATGTTAATCTTGCTATACCCTCATGGTGGTATAGTATTTCACAAGAATCAATGATGGTCTCTTGACTATTGCGATATTGATCCTCTAGTAGCTTCCACTTTCTCAATCTTTGTGGAAGTTATGTCTTGTGCTTTTCCTCTTAGCAACTCTTGTGCCTGTTTAGAATAGATTCTAGGATAGTTTATTTTCTCATTAATTTTCTAAATTATGTAATAATGGTTGATTAATTCTATTTAATAAAAGCTTCTGCATGTTATGTTAAATGGGTGATAAGGGATTCTTCTGTCTAAGTGGAAGATTAGGTACCCCCATGATCTAGTAGGTTGGGTCATGACAATTTCGCCCATCCCTAAAATTTAAAATAATACTTTTATAGCATAGTGAGTGGAGGATTAAAGATAAGGTCTACAACCCTACCATGAGAAAAATGTTTATCCTTCCGAAAGTAAAAAAGGGTTTCATGACAGAATTCTAAAAATCAATTTTGCAATCCAGAGATTTTCAAAATTGAACTTGTCTTTTTTCTTTTAATCAACAAAGTCATCTTCTTCATAGGGTCATTTCAATATATATTTGGGTGAGGAAGAGTTTGATGATAGGGATTCAGTTGAAGCATTAGAAACTACATGAACAGGGGAAGAAAATTTCTTTTTCCCTTGTTTCTAAAGCTTTTTTTGGACAAAAAAGAAAGGGAAAGGTTTTGAGATTTAGTTATGGAGATTTTGGAAGTGGATGGAATGGAAAGAGGAAAAAGTAGAAATAGGGGATGATGGGAAGTGATGTGACTAATAGCGTGAGGAACGAAGAGAAGTTATGATGAAAGGGGCAAAAAGAAAGAGGTGATAGACGATTGATTTGTGAAAACATTTAATGAACATAAGTATAAGGAAATAAAGTAAAGGAAAAAAATATTTTAAAAGGAAAATAAACTAGATAGGTTTTAAAAAGGATTTAGAATAATGCCAAGAGATTTTCTAAGAGAACAAATTCTTTCTTCAAGAAGTGGTTTTGTAAAGAAATCAACTAAATAAATATCAGTACCAATAAATACAAATTCAATATTATCCTTTTGAACATGATTATGACTAAAATGATTTTTATTGTTAATATGTTTAGCCTTAGAGTGATGCACAAAATTTTTTATAAGACAGAAATTTTTCACAATCTTAAAAGAAAGCTCAATATCACTCGATTGATGTACCATACACAAAATTTGTGTACAATATTTCCCAATAACAATGTATTCTTCTTTTGTTGTGGAAGGGGAAACATAGACTTATTTTTTATTGTTCCATGAGATCAAGAATTTTATCAATAGTTGACAAGTTCCACTTGTACTTTTCTAGAAAAGCCTCTCTCATATTTAACTTAAAACTTTTTCAAGAATTCATGAAGAACAATTCCCACAAGATATCTTATCGATGTTCTATGGATTCATAGCACTTATGATGCTTGAACTTGGATAATCTGCATGTACTTAATGCTAGGTGTTGGAAGCTAATTGGAAGAAAACGGAATGAAAAGCCAAAAAATGAGCACTTGCTAAGCCACCTACGGCCGTAGGTACCACCTACAAAGCGTAGGTCGGCCTTTAGGAGTTAGAAAACAAATTCAAGAGTGAAAATTTGGGGACTACCTACAGCAACCCACTTACTAGCCGTAGGTGGCCACCAACACATTTTTTCCGGATCAATTCAAAGTTGTTTCTTAGGGTTTCATGTAACCAAAGCCTATTCCTATAATGTTTTTAGTCATTATTATGTATGTTTAGTTATGTTTTTGTCATTTGTTTAGCATTAGAATTCTGGGGTTTTCATGTAATCTGTAAATACCCTTTTTACATTCTTAGAGAGATATTAAGGGAATGTCATTTAGGACAAAGTTTACATCATTTAGAAATATCTTTTGATTTAAAGATTTACTTGTGAGCATGGGATATTATTGTTCTTTGTTTGTTTTGGTTTGTTCTTTAATTTGAGACTTTGGGTTTTCTCCCTTCATTATTGTGAGATTGATGTTGTAATATTGTCTATGAATACCATGAATTATCTCACAATTACGAGTGGCTAATTTCCTTAGCTAGGGTTGTGGGAACCCTAACAGATTAATGAAGTACAGGAAGTCCCAAGTCATTCTAAATAAAGATTGTTGCATCTATTATGTTTTTTTTTGTTCTTATTGATTTCTTGATGGGTGGCCAACGTTAGGGTCCCAGCTGTATTCACTACAAACCTGGGAAGGAGGTAGATGTTGGGAAAAGGATATCATAACATTTATTTTTGGTTTATTTCCAAAGTAAGCTTACATGTACGATCTTCTTAAGATGATTAACTTTCATCTAACCAACTTGAGACCGAAAGAAGACAGTTGAAACTGGGATCCAAGGCAAGGGTTAGTAAGGTGAAACTCTGAGACTAAGAGGAGATGAGTGAAATTCACCAAAGTATGTTGAGATATTGTTCATGATACATACTTGTCAGATTCGGTATACAAGGTATTAGAATAGTTTAATAGTGCACAATAAATTTGCAGAGTTAAAAGCCAGGGGGAACACAAGACTAGTGCTCGTCTTAGATTAATTACAACCTTAAGCATCAAATTCTTGTTACTTTTTACTACTTTAGCAAATCCCCCATTTAATTTTTGTACTTCCTTGTGATTTCAATAAATTCAAGCAAGGTTTCTGACGTATTTCCTATGGGATCGACCCTTACATAGTTAGGCTACTATATTTTGATATCAACTATTTTATCCTTCAATTGGAGGTGTATTTTGGGCGACATTACTTATAATAAGTTTAACAACTATAAGGTGAGATTCTTTAGGATCAGACTAAAAATGATCATATTTACCGATACTAAAGATTGTATAAGGTGGACTTGCGGTTAAATATAATAATAAGTCAATCATGCCATGATATTGGATTTCATCAACCATTTTACCTCCTTCATCTTAATCAAGTTAACATATGGATATTACTAGAGTTCCAATTGATTTTGCTTCAGATAAGTCAAATTTATGGATGAGTTCTTTGATATACCTACTTGGGAATATAAATGTTCCTTCATTTAGTTGCATGACTCTCAATCTTTTAAAGAAAGTGAACTTTCCAATCAGAATCATTTCAAATTCACCTTGCATGAGATTAAAGAATTTCTTGCAACATGAAGGTATTTTTCTCCACGTCTTGAATCAAACATATCGATATTGTCCTTGCAATTTTTGTGAACATAACATTTAAATTAAAAGGGGTGAAAATATTTTAGGTTTTGTCTTTTTCCATCGTAATACCCCAAGTTTTCAAGATCTAGACCCATCACCCGATAGGCCATTAAATTAGCACTTCAATTCCACTAGTTTATCCTTAATACATTATTGTGTCAATGGTAAATTTCCTAAGGGTCTGACAAGATGCCAATGACAATGACCTACGAAATAACCCATTACCAGATGTAACGATTCATTGCCATGGAAGTGAGGTACCCTAATGATTCAACATAGTGGTAATAAGTCCATTCAATGACTCGTTATCAGTCTGAATGAGTTTTTATGTGGACCCATTGTCACAACATATAAAAACCAAGAAATCAAGTCCCTGACAATGACTACTCCTAACAACTCGTGATCAGAACTAATGAGTCTCCAGGAGGGAAGTTAATTTAGAATAGTAGGGACCTAGGGATATGGTCCCCAGGTCATGACTCCAGGCCACCACTCATGACCAGTTATAATGAGTCGTAGTCTATGTCATTATGACTAGAAATAGAATTTCCTTCACGATTTTAAAAGGGACTGTTTATTCTTTTTCTATACTTTAAACTCCTAACCCAAATCGTTTAGGCTTCCTCAAGGTTGGTATATAACCCCAAACTTTCCCAAATTCACCATTTTATCATAAAATCAATCCATAACAAATATAGAAGCGATTCTATTATCCTCAAAAGCAAGCTAGGGTTTCTCCATCTCAAGTATAGTTCCAAGGATTTCTCCAAGGCTTCCACTTCAGGTATATGAGATTTCATCAAAGGGTCTTCTCCATATATTGACTCCCATGCCAGTGTCATTTTTCAAGTTCAAAAATCATGAATTTCCTTATTATTGATAAATTATTAAGTTTGGGATATGTTTTGTAAAATTCTCTACTATGATAAGTTATAAATTATTTTCATGTTCAATTGCATTAGAAAATGCTGATAGGTTATCAACACCCGATACATAGGATATCATGAATGAAACCATTGGCATGTTTTGAGCACTTCAAATTTTGTATATGTTTTTATTTCTATGAATACTACTATATTGAGTGCGCGCGCACATACACACACACACACATATATATGTATGTATATATATATATATATATTCATTTTCTTAGTGTTGTTTAGTTGTGAAAAGTACTTAATACAGAGTGAATGCAGGGATGATGACTCCACCGTTAGTTAGGTAGAGACCATTTATAGTTGTCCTTAAGTTCCAGAACTATGGTTCCACCTTAGGTTACAAGGGATCCTCGTTCAGTTGAGTCATGATCCCTAGTCCTTAGGGACTTTAGTTTAGTGGGTCCATGCCATTTAGTAATAGTACCCTTGGCAATGTACTAGCACCCTTCCAACTAGCGTTAAAGGTTGGACCATGATTTTGCTCAGTTGGGGCATGTTCGTTATTGTGAGATCCCATAGTCCTTAATTTATTTTTCAATTTATGTCTAGTTGAGGTTGAAAAGACCAAGTATTTAGATATTTAGTTATCAAGTATTCAATTTTATTCAGCACATATTATACTTGGTTTGCATTTAGTTTACATGTTAATGCATTCATGTTCATCTTATGCTATCTAGTTTTCCATCTCGCATAATCAGTACATATAAAGTAGTGATCGCATACTTATTTGTGTTATATTGTCTCATAATATAGGTTCAAAGACTCAATACTTGGACCACACTTGGCATGATCTTACGCCATATTCAACAATAGCTTTTGTGAGTCCTCATTATTCGAGGACTAGTTATCAACTTTTTACTCTCATCATTTTATTTCAATTTCAGTCAAATGGAGTTAGTTGGGGGCTTGTCCCAACAACTCATTAAGTTTGGAGGCTTTCATAAAGATGTTTAGATTTTTAGCTTATTTGGGTTGTTAGATAGTTCTATTTCCATTTTTATTGATATTTAGTTTTACATAATTACTTCTATTATTTATGCCAGTTAGCTTCCACGCTGTATGTTGTTATTTTCCTTAGCATTCTAATGCATGTCAAGACATGGGTTAGATTGGGGTAACTTGTGACTCTAAGCACCATGTTATGACTAGAGGTATTCTCGGGTCATGACAACTATTCCACAACTCATAGGGACTTTTCTAAGAAGAGGTTATATAAGACACTTATTTAGAACATAGTACGTTGTGCTCACAGCTTTTGCCAAAAGAAACAAGGTAAAGCATGTTCAAGAGTCATTATTCGAGCCATATATTGAAGTACTTTGTTTTTCTATTCCACCACTCCATTTTGTTGAGGAGATCTAGAATATAAAAAATTATGAGAGTAACCTTGTTCATCACAAAACTTTTCTAAAGGTTTCTCGTCCATGATTACTTCTGATAAAGGTGATGTAGTATTCTTTGTTTTGAACATTTTCATTGAAAAACTCAAATTTCTTTAAATTATCATACTTGTTTACCAAAAATATAACCTAAGTAAAACCAGAGTAATCATCAACAATTACAAATGCTTACCACTTTTCTCCAATACTTGCTATTCTGGTAGGATCAAAAAGGCCCATATGTAGAAGCTATAATGGCTTAGAAAGAGTAATAAATTCTTTGGATTTAAAAGAACTTAAAGTCTACTTATCCATTTGGCATGCATCACATATGTATTTCTTTTGTAATGCAGTTTATGTAACCCATGTACTAGTTCACATTTTGCAAGTTTCTCAATGATACACATGCTTTTATGACCAAGCTTCTTGTGCCAAATCTAAGAGTCCTCAACAACGAATGCTATAAATTTATGTTATTAATTGACTTTTATATAATTTAGAAAATATACATTTTCATTTTAGCTTACATGTAACAGAGATCTTCCATTAGCATCTTCAATAATACATCCAGTTTCTTTTAAACAAATTTCAAGATTTGAAATAGTTGACTGATGCTCAATAGATTATCCTTCAAACTTTTCACAAGATAAATATTATTTATATAACCAGATTCATTAAAATTAATAGTTCCTATACCAATGAACATTCCCTTTGAGTAACCTCCAAAGAGGTTAACTCCTCCATTATAATCAGCAACATATTTGAATAGGTACTTGTTTTCTCTCATAATATTTGAACATATCTTATCAAGATATAATTTTTCATTTTATATTTTCTTGGTGTGTTCCTACAAAACAAGGAAATTTAAGGTATCCAAAGTCCTTGAAAAAAGAAAGTGTAGTCACCCTTTTTCAAGAATAAGGGTGAGTCACTAAAGACTCATAAATGTGGTTGCATCTTGACTCCATGATTTGCTGATGGGAAATCTGTAATGATTACTTTTTGGTAATTATGTATAAACCTTTCATTGAAAATCTTGTGTTAAAAATCTTTCCAGTTTAGAAGTTATAAATTCTAAGCTACGCTAGTTTTAAGTAGAATTGGAGTGATGTATGGTCGAGGGAAATCTGAGAATGATTTGGCAAGTTGGGTGATGTTTGATTTTCTTCCTAGTCTGCGAAGAAACTACGAATCCCTATAAATTTATGGAATTAAATTTGGGAGAGTAGAATTCTCGACAATGATCTTAGCGTAAAAGGCATTGCTTGGAATGTCCCTAATTTAAGGTATTTGCAAAAAAAGGATTTTTAGGTGAAACTGGACATCTATTCCATCGACATTTCTATAGTGGCATGAATACCGCTATATTGGAGAAATTTCTTCTATAGAAGTAGTCCGACATGATCAACGTCCACTATAGCGGTAGGTGTCGCTATTGTAGAAAAATTGAAGTCTGAATAAATTATTTTTCCAAAATAGTTTATTTTTCTAGAACTCATTTTAGAGCAAAGGAGGGGTGATTTCTACCTATTTTTCATTATTTAGCATCATTAAGGTAAGGATTTCTACCTTGTTAACTAGTAATTGATGAATTAGGCCTTAGAATTTTTAATTTACGGAGCGCGAGGAGGGTTTTAGGACTTAATTTGGTTAATTAATAGTACACAGGGGAAAATTAGGTAATAAGTTGATAGGTTTTGGCTATTAAAGGTTAATTTACCATTGCTGTAATACCCCAAGTTTTCAACCTCTAAACTCATCAAATAATAGGCCACTAAATTAGCTTTCCAATGCCACTAATCTATCCTTAATCCAATGTCGTGGAGAAAAGTTACAAAAAACTTCCTAAGGTCCTGTCAAGCTGCTAGTCACAATGATAGAAGAAACGAGTCATTACCATACGTAACAAGTCATTGCATATGAGTCATTGACACTCCATTAAGAGTCTCAAATATTCCCCCAGTGAAAATACGTCCAACTTACAACTCGTTATGAGGCATAATGAGTCATTGTGTGGACTCATTTCCACACTAGTAAGAAATCTAAAAATCAAGTCTCAGATCACGACTACTCCTATTGACTTATAATCAGACCTAATGATTTGTTAGGAGGGGCATCTTTAACTTAATAAAAAGGACACAAGACCTCAAGGCCTTATGTCACGACTCATGACCAGTCATAATGATTCCCTGGGTGAGTCATAACGACTGGAGCAAAAAATCCCTGCACGATTTTTAAAGGAGATTTTTATGGTAAATCCCTGACTTTTAATCACAAACCCACGTCATTTGGAAACTCTACCATCAATTATTGAGCGATTAAAGTTGCCCTAACACTTCATAAACTCCAAAATTATTACACTTAGCAAAAAGAAAATGATTGTCTTCTTCGACAAAGCAAACAAGGATTGTCCAATTTCAAGCACAAGTTCCACGCAATTCCCCAAGGAATTCACTTCTGGTATATGGGATTTCATTAATGGGTCCCTTCGACCCATTATGTCCAAATAACCCTTAAATTTCAAGAAAAATTCCCTTCCCCTTGAATTGGGTTCCAGGTTAAATATGAGTTTCCTTGCTCTAATCATTTTGCGTATGTAATCAAATCATGAATATGTGCTTTCACTGAGATTAGTGATTCCCTATATTCAAAATAATGAATTTTCCTATCATGAAAAGTTGTTGAGTTTATTGGTTTTAAATTACAAAATCTCCTTTATCATGCTCCATAAATGTCATCATATTTAGTTACATTAGTCAAAGATAGTGAGTTAATACCTGATATCCAAATAGTCATGCATATATCAGTTTTCATATTATGAGCCATTCAGATCTAGTTTATATGGCTAAATTCAGAATATTATCATATTGAGCATATATCGATTATCAGATAATGTTAAGCAGTTATCAGTTATCAGTGTTAGTTCAGTTGGGACTAGTACTTAGCACTGAGTGAGCATAGGGATGAATGCTCTTCTTCTATTTGAGGTCTAAGACTATTAGTAGAAGTCTCTATGATCCAGAACTACGGCGCCCTTATAGGTTATAAGGTGTCATCGACCAGTAGAGGACTAACAACCTCATTATTCGGGACATCAGTTTAGTGGATCCATACCAACCAGTGTTGTTACCCTTGGAAAAGTACAGACACCCTTCCAATTGGGGCTACAGGTTGGACCCCGATTAGCTCAGATTGGGGCATGTAGGTTATTATTAGCTCCCATAGTCCTCAGCTTAATTTTCAATTTATGTTTAGTATAGGTTTTCTTGACAAAGTATTTAGTATTTCATTATTCAGTTTATCTAGAATATGTTTATACTTAGTCTTGAATTCATTCTACATGTTCATGCTTTCTAGTTCAATTTATATATATGCTATTTAGATTTTTGTATCGCATACTCAGTATATTCAAAGTATTGATTGCATACTTCTTTGTTCTATATTGTCTCATAATATAGGTTCATAAGTTCAGTACTCGGACTGTGCTTAGCATGCTCCTTTTCCACTCTGCTATAACTTTAGCGAGTCCTCATCAGTCGAGGACTAGTTATCGTTTGTCTATTTCTAGTATTTCACATTATTGTTGTCAGTTTGATTTAGTATTTCTTGTCATATTTTAGATGCTTTCAGACAAATAGACAGTAATACATGTTTTCAGTTTCATTATGTATTCTAGATATCATCAGTATTCACTTTATTGTTATTTAGAATCAATTTATTTTAGTTACTTTCCACTCAATATTTTTTTACTTTCTTTCAGTAATCATAGATTTTGCCAAGCCACTGGTTAGCTTAGGGTAACTTATGAATCTAAGCACCGTGTTACAGGGGGTAGTCTCAGGTTGTGACAAACTTGGTTTCAGATCATAAGGTTCAAAGGGTTTTAGGGTGCCTGAAAGCCGCTTTAAGTGGAGTCTTGATCATGGGTGTGAAATGCACCAAACTTATAGGTGAGAGACTATAAAATGTTTTAGGAAAGTTCTCACCTCTTTTATGATTCATGTTATGCAATAGATTGTGATTATGGAACGAAGAACGAGGACTAGCCAACACTACCGCCTATTCTTAAAAACCCTCTGAATGAGAAGGTTTCTCACGCAGAATTTATGGTTGCATTCACAGCATTAACCTAATCTATAGTTGCATAGAATAATCAGCAAGTTGTTGCCTGAGCCAACCCAGCAGTGAATATGGCGACAACTAAGATCCAAATCTTTACTTGGATGAATCCCCTAGTGTTCTTTTGATCCAAGCCTGAGGAGGATCCACAAGATTTCTTAGATAGTGTGCAGAAGGTGACGATATCATGGGTTTCATCTCAAGTAAAAATGATAACTTAGCTTCTTACTAATTACAAGGGGTTGCTCATAGGATAGAGGTGCTGATGTAGGGCCTATAGAGTGGGATGATATTGCTATTGCTTTTCTATATAGGATATTTCTACTTGAGTTGAGGAAATAAAAGTTGCATGAGTTTATCAACTTGAATCAGGGTAGTATAAGTGTTACAGAGTATTCACTCAAGTTTACTCAGTTGGCGAGGTATGCTCCGAATATGGTGGCTGATTCTAGGGCTCGAATGAGCAAGTTTTTATCTGGTGCTTTTGAAGATATAGTTAACAAGTATAGGACATCTATATTAATTATAGAGATGGACCTCTCTAGATTGATGGTTCATGCTAAGCAAATTAAAGAAGAGAAGATCAAGTTGAAAGAAAGGGAAAGTAAGATGGCCAGGACCAATAGTTTGATTTTCTCTAAGCAAAGGTAGGGTGGTGAGAATCATCATCAGTTCCACCAGAAACTATCTTCCCCAGCCACATCTTTTTCTAGTTCTCCAATTCCTAACTTTAGACAGGATACTCATGATAGAACACTAGGATCTAAGTCTCAGGGTAGCATGAATAGTGGTTACACCAACCCAGTTTGCTGGAGATATGGTAAGAGCCACAAGGGTAAGTGCATGGCCAATTGTGATGCTTGATTTAGGTACGAAAAGTCAGGACACAGAATGAGGGATTTCCTAGTGGTTGCATAGAGGGGTAAGTGTATTCATTCGAAAAGGCGAGACTAACTTCTCATTAGCTCTAGTAAGATACCCAACACAGTAGGGTACCACTTTTAGTGCAACCAGTGGATAGCATCAGAATCGACATTATGCCTATCAGACTTGACATGATTATGAGGGTTCTCCTAATTTGGTTACCAATATGTTTCAAGTTTTTCACCTTCATGTGTATGCATATTAGATCTCAAAGACAGACTTTCTTTAGTGCCTCCGTACATAGTATTAGATTTTGGTGTCAGCCTAAAATCCTAGCAGATCCCTTTTTAGTTCTATTCTAGTTGATGGTTCTATCATAGATAGGCTGGTATACCAAAATTTCCTAGTCATAGTATCCCAAAAAGTCAACACAGTCGATCTTATTAAGTTAAAGATGACCAATTTTAATGTTATTCTTAGCATGGATTGGCTCCACTCTTGTTATGCCTCAGTTGACAATAGAAATAAAATAATCTAGTTCTAGTTTTCTAATGAGCCAATCTTTGAATTGAGAGGTAGCACCTCAGTTTGCCTAGACCCATCTATCCATCATATATCTGGAGTTTCTTGGGCTTAGTTGGTTACTATAGATGGTTTATTAAAGGATTTTATTCTATTGCCTCTCCCATATCTACACTAGCTTAGAAGAAGGTCAAATTCCAGTACTCTAATTCTTGCTAGAAGTGTTTTCAAAAGTTAAAGAATCGACTTACTTCTACTCCAATTTTTACTCTGCTAGAAGGTTAAGAGGTTTTATGGTCTATTGTGATCAGGGTTGTTCTTAGGTAAAGGTATAGCATATTCCTCTAGGAAACCCAAACCTTATGAGAAGAACTACCTAACTCATGATCTTAAATTGGCGACCGTTGTCTTTGCCTTAAAGATTTGGATGCACTATATCTATGGGGTTCATGTTGATGTGTTCACTAATCACAAGATCCTCTAATATGTTTTAAGTCAAAAGGATTTAAATATTTATTAGAGAAGGTGGCTAGAGTTGGTAAAAATTATGATATGAGTGTGTTGTATGACCCAGGCAAGGCCAATGTTGTGGATGATGTCCTTTGAAGATTTTATAGGTAGTATTGCTCACATTGTGGATTTAAAAAAAGTGTTAGCACATGAGGTTCATCAGCTAGCTACATTGGGAGTTCGATTGGTTAATTTATCCAAAGGTAGTATAAGGGTTCAAAATAGATCAGAATCTTCCTAGGTTGCTAAGGTAAAGGAAAAGCAAGATAGTGATCCTATTTTTCTTAGGTTGAAAGAGGTAGTTCGAGATCATAAGGTTGAGATTTTTTTCCAAGAGAGAGATGGCATGCTTTTTTGTTGGGGCAGGTTATGTGTTTCGAATATGGATGATTTAAGAAATCTTATGTTAGAAAAGGCTCATGGTTGGCGATATTTTATTCATCCAGGAGCCACTAGGAAGTACCGCAATTTGTAGGAAGTCTATTGGTGGAATGGTATGAATAAAGATATTGTGAAATTCGTGGTAAAGTGTTCAAAGTGTCAAAAAGTTGAGGTTGAGCACCAGAAGCCTAGTGGTACACTTCAGGAATTCAACATCCCCACTTGGAAGTGAGAAGTGGTGAATATGGACTTCATCATAGGGTTTCCTTGTACTCTTCATCATCATGATTCCATTTGGGTTATTGTGGACCGAATGACTAAGTTAGCTTATTTCTTGCCAGTTAATACTTCAGACTCAACTAGAGACTATGCTAGACTCTATCTAAGAGAATTGGTAAAATTGCATGGATCCCATTAACTATTATTTGTGATAGAGGTACCCAGTTTATCTCTTGATTTTGGATGGATTTTAAGGAGGGTCTTGGTACCCAAGATCATCTCAACACCACATTTTACCCACAGATAGATGGTATGGTCGAGAGGACCATACAAACTTTAGATAATATTTTAAGGGCTTGTGTAATTGATTTCAAGGGCGGTTGGGATGATTACTTTTCTTTGATTGAGTTTACTTACAATAATAGTTATCACTCCAATATTTAGATGGCATAGTTTAAGGCTATTTATGGTAGGAGGTGTAGATCTGCTATTGGCTAGTTTGAGGTTAGTGAGGCTACATTGATAGGGGCAGATTTAGTGCATAAGGTGATGGAGAAGGTTCAGTTGATTAGAGAAAGGCTAAAAATAGCCCGAAGTTATCAAAAATCCTATGTAGATGTAAGGAGAAGGAGTTGAGTTTGATGTTGGTAATTTTTTCTACTTGAAAATTCACCCATAAAAGGGGATAAGAGGTTTAGTAAGAAAGGGAAGCATAGTCCCCGCTATGTTGGTCCTTATAAGATTTTGATTAGGTATGGGAAAGTAGCCAACGTGCTAGAGTTACCTACAAATCTAGCATCAGTGCACCTAGTGTTTCATGTTTCATTGTTAAAGAAGTGCATCGGTGATTTATCGTCCATAGTCCATTTAGAAAGGATTGAAATGGAAAATAGTCTCACTTATAAAGAATTCCTAGTTGAGATCCTTGATCTTAAGATTCAAAGGCTAAGGAATAAGGAGGTCACCTTAGAAAAGGTTCTATGGAGAAACCAATCAGTTGACGGAGCTACTTAGGATGCAGAGGAAAATATTTAAGTAATTAATTCTTTAATTTCTATCTCATCCATCTAGAAATTATCATTTATAGAATGCATTCATGAGTTCAATTCAGTTCATACATTGATCATAAATTCAGATATTAGCTCACGGTCTAGCTTATAAGTGTTTAGTGCAAAATTTTAGCTTTTCCATATTATTTCAACTTAGTCAGTTTCATTCATGGATAAATGATCACAAGGGGAAGATAATGTAATACCCCAAATTTTCAAGCTATAAACCCATCAAAGGATATCCCACTAAATTAGCTTTCCAATGCCACTAGTCTCGCCTTAATCCAATGTTGTGGAAAAAAGATACAAAAAATTTACTAAGGGCCTGTCAAAATGCAAGTGATAACAACACATGCAATGAGTCATTACCAGACGAAATGAGTCGTTATGTGTGAGTCATTGCCACTACAGTGAGGTTCTCATATTTTATCCCAGTGACAATGATTCTAGCTCACAGCTCATTATGAGGCATAACGAGTCATTGCATGGACCTGTTTCCACACTACAAAGAAATCTAGAAATCGAGTCTTAGATCACGACTACTCCTAACAGCTCATGATAAGACCTAACAAGTCATTAAGAAGGGAGTCATTACCTTAACAAAGGACCCAAGACCTCAAGGCCTCAGGTCAAGACTAAAACTATGACTCGTGACTAGTCATAATGAGTCTTTGGGTGATTAATGATGACTGGAACAAGAAATCCTTGCACAATTTTAAAAAGGGATTTTTCTGGTAAATCCCCATCTTTTAATCCCAAACCCACATTGTTTGGGCACTCCAACATCAGTTATTGAGGGATTAAAGTTATCCTAACACTCCATAAACTCAAAAATCATTACACTTAGAAAAAAGAAAGCAATTCTCTTTTTCTCCAAAGAAATCTAGGGTTCTCCAATTTCAACCACAAATTCCAAGGAATTCACTTCACGTATGTGAGATTTCATCAATAGGACCCTTCTACCCATTGAGTCCTAAGAACTCCTAAATTTCAAGAAAAATCCCCTTCCCCTTCAATTCAGTTTTAGGTTAAATATGAGTTTCCTTACTCTCTTTAGTTTATATGTATAATCAAATCATTAGTATGTGTTGTCCCTAAGATAAGTGATCCCCATGTTAAAAATCATGAATTTCCACATCATGACAAGTTTTTGAGTTTATTGGTTTTAAATTATGAAATCCCATTTATCTTGCTCCGTAAATGTCATCATAGTTAGTTTCATTAGTCAAAGCTGGTGGGTTATGAACACTCAATACCTAGATAGTCACGCATATATAAGTTTTCATGTTATAAGCCATTCAGATCAAGTTTATAATGCTAATTTCCAAATATTATCATGTTGAGCATATAGCACTTATCAAATTATGTTAAGCAATTATCAGTGTCAGTTTAGTTAGGAGTAGTACTTAGCACCGAGTGAGCGCAGGGGTTTAGGGTCACCCACCAGTTGAGGATCGTGACCTTTAGTAGAAGTCCCTAAGTACCATAACTATGGATCCACCTTAGTTTATGAGGGTTCACCAGCTAGTAGGGGACTGACACCTTGTCTTTCATAACATCAGTTTAGTCAATCCACCGCTGCAGTATTGGTACCCTTAGCAAGGTATAAACATCTTTTCAAGTAGGGTTATAGGTTGGAATCCAATTAGTTCAGATTAGGGCATGTTAGTTATTGTTGACTCCCACAGTCCCCAATTTATTTTTCAGTTTATGTTCAGTCCAGGTTTGCTTAACCAAGTGTTTAGTATTTAGTTATTCAGTTTATCCAGTATATGTTTATACTTGGTCTTGTATTCAGTTTACATATTCATGCATTCATGTTTAGTTTATATATATACTAGTTATCTTTCCATCTAACATACTTAGTATATTCAAAGTTTTGATCGCATACTTCTTTGCACTCTGTTTCTCATAATATAGGTTCGGATGCTCAGTAATCGGACCACACATGGCACGTTTCGATTCCACACAATTGTAGGGTTGGTGACTCCTTATAAATTGAGGACAAGTTATCATTTATCTATTTCAAGTATTTTACATTATTTCATTCAATTAGAGTTAGTTAGGGGCCTGTCATAATAACTTGTTATGTTTTAGAGGCTTTCAAACAAATAAACAGATAGACATGTTTTTAGTTTCATCGAGTATTTCAGACATCATTGGTATTGACTTTATTATTATTTAGCATTTGTTTATTTCAGTTACCTTTCGCTCGATATTTTGTTACTTTTCTTTAGTAATCATAGCTTATGCTAGGTCATGGGTTAGCTTGGGGTCACTTGTGACTCTAAGTACCATTTTATGTCTAGGGGGTAGCCTCGAGTTGTTACAATTGCACCTTTTTAATTTACTACTTTATCCATGATATTGGTAGTTTTAGGTTAATTAGGGTAGAAAAAACCTAGAACAGGAAAGAAATGATCATGAATTTGACCTTATTGGTTTGGTGTGAGTTATAATTCCCAATATGGTAGGTCATTTTTATTAATCATGTGTTTATATGCATGTTCTAGACCAAGAGCAAGCGAATTCACATGGTAGGGCAAAGATCTGGCTCAGAAGAGTTGTGCAAGCTTGGTTTGAGGTTTGTGATGGTATTGTATTTTAAATCCAACTTGTGATATATATGCCTGTTAACTACTTTATAGTGTGGCTTGTTAGTACATGTTGTTTGGTGAGGTCAATGCAAAGAATTTTTGACTTACCTCATTGTCTATTGTAGAATATTTTATTATTTGAAATGTCCCCACGGGTATTGGTGAAACAAGGTGGGCAAACACTTTTTCCTGAGATTAGTACATGGATGGAAAGTGTCCCCTACAGGTCATGTCTAGAGGGTGGATGTATTACCCTTAGACTATATGTACGAGGGTTAACAGATTTTGACGGTCCTATGAATGAATCAGGGAATATATTTATACTGTTGATAGTGGTTTAACTTCCTAACTTGTTTGACTTGACTTGACTGAACTTAACTTGGTGATAATATATTGATTTGTTGTTTGAAATCCTAAATTTCTTAGTTGAAGATTAATTTACTAAGTGTATGATGGTTTTGACCATGGATTAACTTGTTGTACTATAATTTAGTTATGTGTTTATATTCTCATCTTGGGTTGTCCAAATAACCCTGCCAGTACACAATTATTTTCTTGTGTGCTGATACTATAACTGCTCTTATTTTTGTGCGTGTAACGTATATTCCAGTGGCTCCTACAAGACCTCACTTGTGATTTCAGCAGTTGACTATGGATACAAGGGTGAGTAGCATGTTTCGGGGTACGATGAATCCTTATTGGGTGAAAGATTCTTTATTTTTGGATTATGTTTTTCATTTAGTTTTTGGGATTACATACCCTTCTTGACAATCTTTAGCAATTTTATTACAGATGACTTTCGTGTTCTAGGGATGGTTTGACTAAGTGCAATTTCTGCATTTTAGTTGTACTTATATTTTGATTTAGAATTAGATATCATTGTTGATGGATTAGTTTTATTGCCTCTTTAAGTGTTGATTTCGAGAGGGCCTTCAGGATAGATGGTGGCACGACCCAATCCCAGGCCTGGCTAAGTTGGGTATCTCAAGTCCAACCTGAACGTGTGACCAACCCTAGACGTAAACTTTCTTCCATCTTACACACTGTGCCGGATGAATTCCAAACATATAACAAAATAAGAGAATATCAATTTAAACACATTATAATAAGTCTATAACCAAAACCAACCATTCACAACCAAACATCCCACCAATACCAATGCCAATGCCAACACCAATACCAACACCGCTCATGCCCACAGTAGTCCGACAAAGCCTCTAATCAAAACCAAAGATTATCCAGTCGGGACATGTCCCCAACCATAGCCAAAACTAAGACCAAAGGAATAGTAAAGACATAAGGAAATCCATAGCATGAAATGAGGTCTTCTAAAGTATGAAATCTTACCGCTTTAGTCTTACTCAAAAGTTGTCCTTGAATCTTTAAGTCACTGATCAAGAAAAGTAGAAGTATGAATGGTTCTTGCATTGAATGGGGATACAAAATCTGAAGATGGTTAGCGAGGTGAATGCTAGAATGTAAATACGGTATAAGGCTAAAGTAATGTCATTAATAAAAAACCAATCGCATCAATGTACATAACCATATGCAGATACATATATACATATATACCATGTCGAGATAGGGAACAAGGTTTAGCATGCATTTCAAAACCTTAACCTGGGTTGTGTAGCTTTACCATATAGTCCACCCACGGGCAATATGGGTCAAGTTTTACCCCTTGAACGAGCTTAAGTGTGTGTTAGCCACACTAAAAAGAGATATCATAGATGATCAGGGATTCTCGTATACCTTTTGCCTCTATGATACATATATACATGTATAGACTTGGGGGATTCCCTTGTACCTCACAAGCACACAATCATCACAAAAAACCCTTATGTTGGCAAACATGAGTTTTCAGTGTCCGTCCTTCGAACTCACACCATTACGGCTAGCTATCACAACCCTATTGTTGCCCAATTAAAACGTTTAAAGCATACCAAAACCACCAATTCTAGGAGTCAATTATTAGGGCATTAATAAGTGGTCGTCAGACTGATTGTAGCTTGCAAGTAATGTTATGAGCCAATGCTTAGGGATTTCCTTGTACCCCACAGACTCCATTATTAAAATTACTTGGGGCATTCCCATGCACCCTATATAGTTCTTCATAGATCATTCACTTAGGGGATTCCATTGTAAACTATAAGATTTTTAAAACCATCCTTAACCATTTAAGCATTATGCATTAGTTTCAAGAGACAAGCCAAACCAAGTGATAATGCCAAATGGATTGAGTTTTTTTACCACTTTCCTTGCCAAAAAAATCAATTAGGGGATTCCATTGTACCCCTATTTCCATCCACCATTCGATACACCCCGAAGCATTTACCAACCATCAATTTGAGCACAATCGTTTCATAAATATCATGGACAAAACATTTAAAAAAATTTCATTAAAAGCCTCAAACCATAGTTTAATAACCTAACATTAATATGCCATGAATAATACTTTAAATCACATGATTTTACAAAATTGACAATGAGGGAAGAGTAAAATGCCTTAAACACTAAGAAATACTGAGAGAAATCACCCTTGGAAACCTTAATTGATTAATAACTTGAAAACGCTAATTGTCCTTGACCTTGCGGATTTGAGTGTGTTTGATATTCTATTTTATTTGTTTATGATGGATAAAGATAATCTAAAGAGGTTATAAATGTGGGTTTCAAGTTAGGAATAAAGGAAAATGCCCAGAATTGCCTTAACTTAAAAGCTAGAAAAATATCGCCTTTGACTACGAGTCAACCATTGACTCATACAACTTATTATGACTCGTCACCATGAGTCGTAAGTAGGACAGTCTTACAAAGACCACAAACTACTATCCTTACGACTCAACCAACCAACCTATAATGAAACCCTATGACTCATAAAGTCTAGTTGTAGTCAACACAAAACACAAATGGATTAAACACTGGACATCCTTTGATTTCATCCCATGACTCATAACATATCCCTATGGTTCTTAGTGAGGTACGCTTACTCAGAGCAGAATCAACACAAACTTACATGATTTGGTTATGACTCTACCTAAGGACTAATCACAAGTTTTTACGACTTGTGCCCTTAAATCGTACCCAGGACAGAAACTCAATGCCATACACTGGTTACCTTATGACTAGGGTCATCTGACCCATCAAGACATCATACGACTCGTGGGGTCAAGTCGTAACCAAGGCAGTGAGCTCAAGGCTCAAGAAATTTTCAAGGGCAAAAAATCTAGGGTGTTTCATTTCTCCCCCACTTGGATCATTCATCTTCGGATGACGAGACAAAGGATTTACTGGCATGATTACTCCTCAAATATCATTATTCTTACCTTTAAAAAAGACAAAAAACAAAGATACAAAGGAAATTACAATTTAACAAAGACAAAAAACAAAGGTGTAAGGGAATACTCATACCTTAAGCACGATTTTCTGGAACAAGGAATAGGAATGGATACTTGGACTTCATGTCCTCTTCAGCTTCCTAAGTAGCCTCTTCCAGCTTATGGTTCCTCTATAGAACCTTCACCAAAGTTACATCTTTTGTTTGTAACTGATGAACTTGCCGATACAAAATTTTAATCGGGACTTCCTCATAAGACAAGGAATCCAAAATACAACTATCCTTAATAGGCATAATTAGCGATGGATCACTGACATGCTTCCTCAATATCGACACGTGGAACACCAGGTGAATGAAACTCAAACTAGAGGGAAACTCTAATTCATATGCAATACTACCCACCTTCTTCAAGACCAAGTACGGGCCGACATATCTGGGACTGAGCTTTCCCTTCTTCCCAAACTGCTTTACTCCTTTTATGGGAGATATCCTCAAGAATACCCAATCGCCAACCTCAAAATCTAACTCCCTACATGTCACATCCGCATAGACTTTTAGAGACTTTGGGCGGTTTTAAGTCTATCTCGAAATACTACACATTCTCCATTGTTTGGTGAATCGAATCCGTGTCAAACATCTCCACCTCACCTACCTCAAACCACCAAATAGAAGACCTACGGCTCCAACCATACAAGGCCTCAGATAGATCTATCCCAATACAAGAGTGGTAGCTATTATTATACACAAACTCTATAAGAGGTAAATAATCAACCTAGCTGTCATGCAAACTCAAAGCATATCTTCCAAAGTTTGAATAGTCCTTTATGCTTGCCCATCCGACTGTGGGTGAAAAATAGTACTAAGGCTCACCTCTCCAAAACTTTTTGAAGAGAACGCCAAAAATATGATAAGAATTGAGCACCATAATTTGACATGATGGAAATAGGTGCCCCATGCAACTTTACAATTTACTCAATATACAACTTGGCATAACATCTAAGGAGAAATTTGTCCTCACTGGAAAAAAGTGAGTATACTTAGTTATCCTATCCACGATGACCCAAATCAAATCAAACTAATTCTGAGACCTAGGAAGACTGGTAAAAAAATCCATATTAATCACTTCCCACTTCCACACAGGTAACTCAATTTCTTAATACAACCCTCCGGGGAATAAATGCTCAACCTTTATTTATTGGCACACCATGCATTTAACCATAAAACTGGCTACATCTCACTTTATATTGTTTAAATAATAGATCTCTTTAAGATCATAATACATCTTCATCAAACCAGGATGAATGGCGTAACGCGACTTATGAGTCTCGGAGATGATCCTCTCTCACAACCTATCTACATCGAGAGTGCACAACCTTCTTTGGTACCACAAGGTACCACCACCACTAATCTCTAAGGACATCACTTTCTACACAACTACATCCCCCTTGATCTGCTACAGAATAGAATTTAACATTTGCTTCTCTTTCACCTAAGCACCAAGAGATGACTTTGCTACCTCTTGAACAAACACACCACCATCTTCATATTCCAAGAGGCAAACTCCAAGGTTAGCCAAACGGTGAAAATCTTTCACCAACTCCCACTTATACTCATCTATATAAGCTAGACTTCTCATACATAACTTCTTAAGAGCATCAACAACCATATTAACTTTATATAGATGGTAGTGTAGACTCATGTCATAGTATTTAAGCAATTAAAGCCCCCACCTTTGCCTGGGATTTATCTCATTCTGAGTGAATACATATTGCAGGCTCTTATGATAAAAAAAATATCTACATGTACTCCATAAAAATTGTGATAAAGATTTTCACTGCGAACACCACAACCAATAACTCTAAGTCATGAGTTGGATAATTCTTCTCATGTGTCTTTAATTGTTTAGAGTCATAAGCTGCCACCTTACCATGCTGCGTCAAAATGCAACCAAGCCCCACACAGGACGCATCACAATAGACCACAAAACCATCAGTGCCTTAAGGTAAGGTTAAGACAAGATCCAAAGTCAGCTTATCTTTCAACTTCTTGAAATTACCCTCACTAGCAACAGACCATAAGAACTTTACCTTCTTCTGAGTTAATTTAGTCAACTGGGAAACTATAGAAGAGAAACTTTCTGCAAATCTCCTGTAGTAACCGGCTAAACCCAGGAAGCTTCGGATATGGATTGTTGTTATGGGTCTAGGCCAATCGCAACCTTCTGTGGATCCACCGTGCTCCCTTAGCTAGATATGATATGACTCATAAAAGTAACAGTGTTCAATAAGAATTCATATTTTGAAAAATTGGCATACAATTATTGATCATTTAAGGTATACAACACAATGAGCAGGTGATCGGCATGATCCACTTCACACTTAGAGTACACCAAAATATCATTGATAAATACAAGAATGAACAAATCCATAAACTGATGAAAAACTCTATTTATAAAGTCCATGAATGCCGTTGGGGCATTAGTCAACCCAAAATACATAACCAAGAAATTAAAATGCCTATATCGAGTACAGAAGGCAGTCTTAGGGATATCTACCTCCCTAATCTTTAACTGATGATACCTAGATAGAAGATCAATTTTGGAGAAAAACTTAGCACCCTAAAGCTGACCAAACAAATAATCTATCCTTGGAAGAGGATACTTATTCTTTACCATCACTTTATTGAATTACTGGTAATCAATACACATCCAAAGATAACTATCTTTCTTACGCACAAATAATATCGGTGCACCCCATGGGGACACCCCAAGATGGTTGAAACCTTTATCTAAAAGATCCTTTAATTGCTTTTTGAGCTCCTTCAATTTAGCTGGAGCCATTCTATATAGGGGAATAAAAATTGGATGAGTGTCCAAAACAATATCAATCCTAGTATTAATCTCTCTATCAGAAGGGACACTAGGAAGATCATTAGGGAAGAACTCAGGGAATTCATTTACCATGGGGACAAAAGATAAATAATGTCCCTCCAAGTTTGAATCTTTAGCCCAGACCAAATAATAAAGACACCTCTTTGAAATTAATTTCTGGCTCTATGATACAATATGAACCTTCCCTTAGGCACTAGAAAGCTCCCTTCCCACTCAATAACTGACTCATTAGGAATTTTAAGATGACCTTACGAGTTCGACAATCCGGATAAGCATAGCACGAGTGTAACAAATCCATCCCTACTATTACATCAAAATCAACCATGTCTAACTCTATTAGATCCACCAAAGTCTCCCTACTATCCACAAATACCAAACAACCCCTATAGACTCTCTTATCTACCGGAGAGTTACCTACTGGGGTAGAAATAAAACAAAAGGGTCTGTAATACACTTGTGATCCAAACCAAAATGCATAGCCACAAGAGGGGTTACATAGAAAAGAGTAGACGCTGAATCAAGTAAACAGTAAACATCATGGGAAAAGAGTTTCAACATACCAATAACGACATCTGGAAATACTTTGGACTCTTGGCGGGTAGTGAGAGCATAGAGATGACTCTGACCAGTATCAGAGCCAGATGGTGGACACAACCCCTAGAGTAGGACGAGCTTCATTTCCATTATCCTCAGATAGGATAGAAGGGTTCCCACAAATATCAGATCTTCTTGGAGGCATGATATAAAAGGAGAACAAGCAAAAATTAGAGAGATCTAAGACCTTAGACTATAAAGCTCAAAAATAGAACACAAGAAATAAAAACATTCCTAAATGCCTCATAGTCTCTCCCTAATAAGTGTGGCGTGCTACACACCCATAAGAGAGAATCTACTTAACATAACTTTGTGGACAACCAATTGACCATGAACCTAGGTTCTGATAATAATCTTACATGACCCAAACCCATTCATGGCTGTGTTAGGTATCTCAAGTCCAACCTAGACCAGAGACCACCCCCGAGACCCAAACCTTCTCCCATCTTACACCCTATGCCAAATGAATTCTAAATATATATAAAGATAAGAGAATATCAATAAAATCATTATAATAAGTCTATAACTAAAACCAATCATTTACAACAAAACATTCAACCAATACCAATACCAATGCTAATTTCAATAACCATACTGATACTGTCCAAACCCAAGTAGTCCGACAAAGCCTCTAATCAAAACCAAAGATTATATAGTTGAGACATGCCCCCGACCATAGATCAAAACCAAGAACAAGGGAATAGTAAAGATATAAAGAAATCCATAGCATGAAATAGGGTCTTCCAAAGTATGGAAGCTCACCACTTTATTTTGACTCAAAATATGTCCCTAAATCTCCTATCCATTCAGCAAAAGGAGTGAATGTATGGTCGGTTCCTATATTTCATAGGGATACAACATCCAAAGATGTTTAGTGAGGTGAATGCTAGCATGTAACTCAGGGATAAAGATAAAGTAATGACTATAATTCAAAATCAATCAAACTAATGTACATAACCATATGTAAATACGTATACACCATTCTAGAATAGGATATATGATTTAACATGTATTTCAAAACTTTAACCTGAGTGTGTATCTTTACCATTATTATTCTACCCACAAGCTATATGGGTCTAGTGTTACCCCTTGAATACACTCTAATGTATATTAGCTGCACAAATCGGAGATATCATAGATGGTCGGGGATTCCCTTATACCCATCGCCCTCCATGATACATATATACATGTATCGACTTGGGGGATTACCTTTTACATCACAAGAACATGGGCATCAAGATCAACCCTCATATTAACAAACATGAGTTTCCAGTATTCATCCTTCGAACTCACACCTTCATGGCTAGCTATCACAACCCTCATTATTGCCAAATTAAAGCATTTAATGAATAACCAAACCACTAATTTTAGGAGTCAATTATTAAGGCATTATTAAGTGGTATTGTCATACCAATTATAGCTTGCCAACAATGTTATGATACAAAGCTTAGGGGATTCCTTTTTACCCCACAGACTCTATTATTAAAATCACTTGAGGGGGGAGGGGGAACCCATATACCCCATAAGTTTTTTTATAGATTATTTACTTAGGAGATTTTATTATAACCCATAAGATTTTTAAAACCATCCTTAACCATTTAACCATTTATATCATGCGTTAGTTTTAAGAGACAAGCTAAACCAAGTGACAATGTATAAACAAAAATCAATTATGTAAATGGGTTGAGTTTATTACCAATTTTCACTCCAATACAATCAATTTTGGGATTCCATTGCACTCCTATTTCCATCCACCATTTCCATGCATCCTAATGCATTTCCCAACCATTAATTTAAGCATAATAGTTTCATAAATGTCACAGAAAAATATTTAAACAATTTGTATTAAAACCCTCAACCTATAGCTCAAAACCCAATATCAATATTCCATTAATAATACTTTAAATCACATGATTTTAAAAAATTGACAATGGGAGAAGATTAACATGCCTTAAACACCAAGATGTAGGGAGAGAAATCACCCTTGGAATCCTGAATTGATTAATCTCTTGAAAACTCTAAGTGTCCTTGATCTGGAGGATTTGAGAGTGTTACAATGTTTAATTGATGTGTTTATGAGGTCTAAGGATAACCTAAAGAGGTTATAAGACATGAATTTTAGAATGCCATTAACTTAAAAGATGGAAAAATATCCCCTTTGACTACGAGTTAACCGTTGACTCATAACCACTCCTTACAACTCATCACTATGAGTCATAACATGGACAGTCTTACCAAGCACACAAACTGCTATCCTTACGACTCAACCAACCAACCCGTACTAAGACCCTAAGACTCGTAAGGTCAAGTCGTAGTCAATATAGAACACAATGGGTTAAACACTGGACTTTCTATGATTTCATTCCATGACCCGTAACATATACCTATGGATTTTAGTAAGACACTCATACTCAGAGCATAATCAAGTCACAAACTTATATTATTTGCTTACGACTCCACCTAATGATTCGTAGAGATTTTTTACGACTCGTGCCTTCAAATCGTACCCAGTATATAAACTCAATGCCACACACTGGTCACCTTATGATTAGGGTCATCTAATCCATCAAGACACCATACGACTCATGAGGTCAAGTTATAACAAAGACAATGAGCTCAAGGCTCAAGAAATTTTCAAGGGATTAAAATTTGGGGTGTTTTAAATAATTCTCCATTGGGGTAAGTAATCTGGGCACAACTCATGATGGGTTTAGATCATGATAAGTTCATTCAAAATGCGGTAAAATCAATCTTGAGATCTTGATTGATAGAGGGCTAATCATAAAAACTCCCTGACTTCATCCTTTTCTTTTTTAGCTGCCTTATTCAATCTTTGTGAGTTGATTTCAGGATTCTTGATTTTATACCTTCTTTAGATTTTATTTGATTCTTTGTAGATAGTTGAATTCCTTCCTTCTAACTCTTTATATTTTCCTACAAAATAACTGTGAATCATTAAAACTTAAACACGAAGACCCACCCACCCCCACCCCTATAAAAAAAGAAGGGAGTTATATATAAATTAAACTTAGAAATGGACATTTATTTCCTTTTCCAATGATGGAATAACACCAAGATCATGAGAAGGGTGACGTATTTGGTTCTTGACTGGAATGGGAAAACAAGTCCTAGAATGGATTTTATGGAAATCAATTTTTTGAGGCCAGTATGTTAGAAGAAATAACTAAAATATTATTTATATTCTTGACATGTTAAAACTTGAGAACAGTGGCAAATTTAGAGGCTTGCATGGGGTTTTTCAGGAACCAAGTAACTTTTGTGTAGATGTTGTATTTATATTAAGAAATCTAGTAAATATATAAAAATTATAAGTTGGGATACCAAAATTAACTGTGTTGTTGATCTAGTGGTAAGAAAGGTGCCTATTGGTGCACTGTTGCCCTCTTGGTTGTGGCTTCTAACCCCATCAATGACTTTTTTTTGGATTTTTAGTTTGCTCAAGGAACCCACAAACTTAAAATTCTAGATCCACCTCTGCTTGAGAAAAGGTATTAGTGCATATAGTGGGTTCTAAGTATTGATATATAAAATTGTTATTGATTGTGATGCACCAGTGTGTATCTCTAAAGTTGTTCCTCATTATGATGCTGAATTTTGAAGTTACTCTAGGATGATCAAAGGTCAAAATTGTGTTTTCACAACCCTGAACCAATCCAAACTTGGAAAACCACTGACTTGACATATGGTTGAAATGCGATTTGTATGTCCTACATGTATCAAAACATGTAGCCTTACAATTTCAACCTTAGTACTTCCATGTTTTATATATGCCCGTGTGTGAATATATTGCTCGTATGTGGATCTTGTATATCTTTAGAGACATTAGTTTTTCTATCCGTTTTTTTGACATCTAACTCATATATGGCTCCTATAGTTTTTCTCATATTTTTGAACTCCAACATAGGACATAACATGCGGACAGTATGTTATTTCGCATCTCTACAATCGTAACTTCTATTTTTTCAGCTTTTTTAGACTTCACATGCGGTTTAACATGTTCTCTATATCGATTGTGCAATTGTATGCCCGCTGCATCTCGGCCTAGTTTTCTAACTTTTATTTTTCGACCCTTTTCACTCCAATCATTTCATATATAAGACTTAGTATGTACTTAGATATAAGCTTCCACACATATGCACTCATAATTTATCATAGTTCGAATTTAACCACACATATTTAATGAGTTCAAACCTAACTCAAATTTACAAATCGATATATAATAATAAAAGAGAAAGTAGAAGAGGTGGTGTGGTACCTCTCTATGACCTCCATTCTTTTTTTTTTTTTCTCTTTTTTATGAATTTTTTCCTCTTCTTTTTATTATTAAATTCATTGAAATAACCCCCCCCCTCCACAACCATTTACATTCCATACTGAAATAATATGTCTCATCACCTACATTCTATCTAGTTTTTATAGTCTTAACTAATCTATAAATAACTCTTATATGGATTTGTTAGATCATTTTCATTTTCTCCAGCCTTAAGAAATAAAATTGTCGTGTTGAGGTCAATTTTGAAATCACTTGCACTTCTTCATATATCTGCTCATATAGTCGTTTTCAGCATCAAGAAAATAGATGTATTTTCAAGGGAAAAATTCAAGTTTTATTTCTTGAAGAATTTTTGCAAACTCCAAAACATTGTGAACATCTTTGGATTCTTTAAATCATATTTCATATCAAAAACACATTGAAAGTTATAGATTCCACACTCAAGCAGTTGTTTTTGGATAAAAAAACTAGATGTATTTTCAAGCAAAGAATGCATGTTTTATTCATCAAATTGTAGCTTGAAGGATTTTCGCAAAGTCCAAAACATTATGAAATCTTTTTTCTCTTGAAATCATATTTCATATCAACATATTAGGAGTTATAGATTTCACACTCAAGAAGTTGTTTCCCTTCTCTTTTGCCTTTTTCTCAAAATCTTCAATTTAATTTAATTTTGTTTTATAGTCCAATTGTTAGAACTTTTAATATTATTTATTTTGTTTCTTTCGTATGTTCTCCTTGTAAGTTATGATTCTTAAAATATGAGGAATATTCATTTTAGAATATTAAGTAATGTATTTATTGTTATTCTCACTTGTTCTCTCTTATTAATGTTTCTTGGAACATTTCTTTAGTTAAGAATAATATTTATTTCTCCTTTTTTTATGAAAAAATATTTTTTTAATATTTTGCTATATTATTATATTATTCTAATAAAAATCATAATTATCAGTCAATTTTTTTTCTCCTCCCTAATATTTATTATTAAATGTATTTTAATAATTTATTTATGTGTTCTTTAATGGGTATAATTTTATCCTCCCCTACAAGTAATCCACTTATTAGAGGCAAATGATTTTGCTAAATGAACTTTATTAATTACGTTATTTAGTTCTTTTTTCCTTTCATATATAATTTATTAATCTTTGTTAATTTGTTTAACTCTATATTTGAAACATGTTATAAAAAAGTAGTCAAACAAAAAATGTTGTGACACTTTTTTTGGCCAGAAAAACACAACTATCTTTTTAAACTTAGTCATTATAAATTACTTTTAACTCTTTCTTTTGGGAAAAGATTAAATGTAATATTCATAATGAATGAAATCGTATCGAAAATAATTGTTTTAAAATTATAATCTTGAATGATTGAATGAGGAAGTTACAATAACAAATGTCTTTTCTCACCTTTTTCCTTTAAAGGTCTTCCGAAATGAAAACTCAAAAGTTGTAATGTGCTAAGAATGAGTGTTAACCTTCCATATTCATTGTGATTTTCTTCATTTTTCCCTTTTGTGCATGTTCTATTTATGTAAAGTGTAAACACAATGTCACTGGGGGGTTTGGGCTATAGGTGACGAAAAAGTTAATGAGGTGTAGGTGACACAAGTTTTAATAATTGAGTGGAGGTGACAATTACTTTATTATGAATTAAGAAAGTTGGGGAAGTTTGAAAATAACCTACAAGTTTTTTAATTTACACTTTGATTCAAATGTTAGTTAATATACCAGGAGAGGAGAAAAAAGACGCGTTTCTCTCTCTTCTCATCGGTTGTTGTTTTCTCTCTCTTCACGATTATTGTTGTTCATTATTGATGTTGATTTATTCATCATCTTCTACTTCATTATCATCATATTTTACTTTATCATCATCTTCGTCTTCTTCTTATCAGCCATTGTTGTTGTTGTTGTTGTTGTTGTTGTTGTTACCACTACTGTTGCTATCTGACCAATTTCTTAGATCAAATTTTATTTCCTACATCAGTTTCCACTTTGACATTACTTCATAGATGACTTTGATAATGAAAATCATGGTTTTTATTCAAATTTATCATATGGGTACACAGTTACTGCTATTTTTTCAACAATGAATAGAACCCGATCATGAATCTAACATAAGTGCCTAAAATTTAAATTGATCACTCATCTGGTGCATCAGATGAGTAATCTGATGCAATGGGAGACTCATATGTTGGATTCATGTGTATGCTTCTATAGTGCCCTTAACATAAATCGAACAAATGAGTAGTCTGTTGCAACAGAAGATTTATCTATTGCAACAGACTAGTTATCTGTTACATCAGACTAATTATCTGTTGCATCAAACTAATTATCTATTACATCAGACTGCTTATATATTGCAACATATGAGTAATCTCTTGGAACAGATGATTAATCTGTTTGGAACAACACAAATTAGCCCCTACCACAAACCCAACAGATAACCAATATGTTTCAACTCATGTTATTGCTACTGGATTTAAAATTATTTCTTACGTTCAATCGCCGACATGTTTGTTGAGAAGATAATAGACAAAATGAAAATTAAATACTCCCTCCGTCTCAAATTACCCGTCCTAAATTTCCTAATTTGATTTCTCATTTTACTTATCTTTTTTAATTAATCAAGAAGAGACAAAAAAAAATTCATGTTTTACCCTTTGTATTAATTATTTTTTCTTTAAATTAAAATGTAAACATCATTTAATTGGGGTATTATGATAAACTAGGCATAGTATTAATTATTTTTCTTAATCAATGTGACATCTTAATTTGGGATGGGTAATTTGAGACAGAGGGAGTATTAATTAAAACGTCAAAGACATGCAATAGACTAGTTATTTATTGAAACAAATTAGTTATCTATTGCATCAGGCTGCTTATTAGTTGCAACATATGAGTAATCTATTTGGAACAACACAAATCAGCCCTTGCCACAAACCCAACAGCTAACTAATATGTTTCAACTCTTGCTATTGCTATCGGATTCAAAATTATTCCTTACGTCCAATCATCGACATGTTTGTTGAGAAGATAATAAACAGAATAAAAATTAAATATGAATTAAAACCTCAAAGTTGATCAAACATATTTTTTTTATCAAACAAAAATAAATAAAAATACATATACATAGACTAAAAAAATCTAATTATTATTATTATTATCATTATTATTATTATTATTATTATTATTATTATTATTTTCAGTCGGTCAATCATTAACTGGTAGCAGTAAGGCCCTCCTCAAACTATGGATCTCACGAAGCATCCTTGCTCTAACTGTTCCAGTTCCTATTATAGTTCACAAACTTGCATCTAGAGTTCATTCATGGCATCTTGCAAAAAAGAAACGTCCCACACTGGATCAACCATATCTAGAATACATATGAATTGACAAAAAACATAAAAATAAAAGTAAAGAAAAGAATATCTAAATGTAATACAATGTATACTATAAATTGGCACGAAAAAAACTTACCTGAGTCAAGGAAGAGAAAGTGGTGGAAGGTGTAATATGAAAGGCAAGATGCAATAAATAAATAGAGTACAGTTGAATGAACGATTGAGTAAGGAGGAACTTATTTATAGAGGATAGAATTTGAATGAGTGGCAAAAAGGTGCGATTGTTCACCTCCATTTATTAATTACATTTTTATTACTGTAAAAAGTTATGACTTAATTAAATTAAGAAATATTGTGATAAGTCATGAATTTTAGATTATTATTAATTAGTTCTTTCTAAGAACCATTTTTATTGAGTTATGACAACGAATTCTATATCTGTTGCATCAGATAACTCATCTGTGACAATAGATATATCATCTGTTTCAATAAATAGAAAACATGTTGCATCAGCTAATCTATCTGTTGTAACATATAATCTAACTGTTCACCTCCATTTATTAATTATATTTTTGATTACTATGAAAAGTTATGACTTGATTAAATTAAAAAATATTATGATAAGTCTTGATTTTTCTGATTATTATTATTAATTAGTTCTTTCTAAGAACCATTTTTATTAAGTGATGACAAAAAATTCTTTATCTGTTGCATCAGATAACTTATTTGTGACAACAAATATATCATCTATTGCAACAAATAGAAAACCTGCTGCATAAGATAATCTACTTGTTGCAACTTATAATTTATCTTTCTTTTTTAAAAAAACTATCATCATATCATTAATCCAAATTTGCTGACATTTTTATTATATAAATTAAAAAACATCTTTTCAATAACCGTTGCGTTAATAAAATAATAACCATTTTTATTGAGTTCTGACAACTGATTGTATATCTATTGCATCAGATAAACCATCTGTTGCAACAGATATACCATCTGTTGCAACAAATCGACCATTTGTTTTAATAGTTTTTTGATTTCTTCTAACAGTTGATACATCAGTCGCAATAGATGGGGAATTTGATGCATCAACAACATTATTGAATGTGTTATAGACAAAAAGTCATGACCGTTCATCTTTTTCTTAACAATCATCATATAAGTTAAATAATCCAATAGTGTGACTTTTTTATTATATAATAAATAAATAATTTTAAAAAATAAACTTAAAAACAGAAATGGTGAAAAGTCACGATTAGTTATTAAAACTAAATAGCCATTCTTTTATGGTTATAAATTATGTTTATCATTTATTTCCTTATTATTTATTTATGAAGCATTTTTCATATTAAATAATAGAAAAGTCATGTCTTTTCACCCTCTCAATAACAATAATAACCCTTTTTTATTAAAAATTATTTGTTCCAACACATGATCCATCTGTCGCATCAGATTAACCTCTATTGCCACAAATGCTCAATCCCTACCACCAACCATTGATATGTTGAGAATAAGGAATATAGAATGATAATTCAATATTAAATAAGAATTAAAATTTCAAAGTCGACCATCAAACATAGATTTTTGAATCGCTTGGGTAGATTCGATATAAAAAAGGAGGAAAATACATATGCTAAAAGAAAAAACATAACCTAATTATTATTACTACTACTATCATTATCATTATTATTACTATTATTTTCAACCAGACAATTTTCATCCGGCAGCAGCAAGGGCCCTCCTCAGCCTTACTCTAAAGTCGGCCAAATCCCTCTGGAGTTCATCAAACTACCTTTGAAGTTCCCTCAAGGACTTGATATGAATCTTCTTGTACAACTCTAGATCAGCCATCTTTGTAAGTGTAGTAGAATGCATGAGTAAGGAGAGACCTATTTATAAATGATTGATTTCAAAAGGGTTAGTCAAAAAGACACGACTGTTCATATCCCTTAATTAAATAAAACTGGTGACTTTTCAAATATGTAAATTAAAAAAATAGATCTAAATACAACATTTTATCTTTTATTTATTTCAGAAAGAAAAGAAATTTACTTTAAAATAAATCTTACAAGTGGGTAATCTGTTGCAAAATATATTCCATCTGTTAGATAACTTAAAACATATTGACAATCTATTTCAACAGATGGATATATCTATTTGCTTTTTCCAATAGATATGCCATATGTTGCAACAAATTAATCATCTATCGTAATAGATGTCTGCAATTATTTGACAATTTAAACAGATATGGTATCTATTGCAGCTTGTTAGTCATCTGTTTATTCAATTTAAGCCATAGATGAGCTAAGAAGAATAAGGTGTGTGGAGATAGATTGATCTACTATCATGTGATAGAGTTAAGTATTACTGATAAGGTCATTCGAATAACGCACACAAAGTATAGTGTTTTTGTGAATGCAATTTTTAATCGATTAGGCACTGATTATTTAAACAAGATCCTGCATTGTACAATTAAGTTTGATGGGTTTGAATTGATAATGCCGAGGGCCCTATGAAGATGGTGTAGATACCCTGTTATGAATTACTGATGGTTGTTGCTCATGTTTATACATGTCAAGTTTTGAAAAGGTATCAATATTTGGTGTCATTGCAGAGATCCAATAGCGATTGGAATTAAATTTAAGTGTGCATTAGAATCTGAGAAGGCCTTCAAAGCCTCACACTTTATCAAACAAGAATGAAAAACCAATAGAAATTCTCTTGGCCCAAATTATATGGAAGGGTTGATCGAGAAGATCATTATATACTAGAAGAAGATGAAGGAGAATATCTGGGAGAAAAAGGGGAGTTGATGAAAGACTATATCATCTGAAAGCTAATTGAAGAAGAGACATAGGGTAGCAAGGAACTTCTAGCGAATTTGGATGATGAAATTATCTTATAATATGAGAAATCTGAATCAAGTGCAAATATAAAAGTATATACGATAATGTAAATTTGTCTGATGTTTCTCTGAAAGAAAAATAATGTAGATGGACACTTTTCTAGGGAGCTAGGGATGAATGAGTTCGTAGGGTCAACTACAACTTCAATTGAGTCTTTGCAATTGAATGGTGTTGGTATTACATTCATCCCAACCCGAGTCATCGATTGATCACTCTAAGTTGAAAAGATTCTCATTAACTTAATATTAAGTTAGTAACTTATTGATTTAGGTGGAACTAGGGATGAATGAGTTCGTAGGATCAACTAAAACTTCAATTGAGTCTTTGTAATTGAATGGTATTGGTATTGCATTCATCCCGACCCGAGTTATCGATCGATCACTCTGAGTTGAAAAGATTCTCATCAACTTAATGTTAAGCTAGTACCTAAATTGATTTAGGTGGAACTAGGGATGAATAAGTTCGTAGGGTCAACTACAACTTCAATTGAGTCTTTGCAATTGCATAGTATTAGTATTGCGTTCATCCTAACACGAGTTGTCGATCAAGCACTCTAAGTTTAAAATATTCTCATTAACTTAATGTTAAGCTAGTACCTTAATTAATTTAGGTATAACTAGGGATGAATGAGTTTATAGGGTAAACTAGAACTTCAATTGATTCTTTACAATTACATGGTGTTGGTATTGTGTTTATCCCAAACCAAGTCATCGATCGATCTCTCTGAGTTGAAAAGTTTCTCATTAAGTTAATATTTTAAAAACTACATCTTTTAAAATTTTAAAAATTAATTAAAATTAATTCAGATCGAATTAACAATTTCAAAAATTGTCATTCTTTTCCAAAATTACAAACAACCCATACAAATCAACCATTTCCATAGAAAAATTTTCCTCATTTCAAATCTAAAGTTTCGCTCATTGATTTTCTTCCCATTTCCGACCACATAGTTTTTATTTTCGACTTTATTCTTGCTTGTATCCATCCTTTTCTCTGTCTTCATAGGCAACAGAGTTTGAGAAAATTTTTACATTTTTTCTTTATTCTAAAAATTAGGGCATTTTAGCTAGTGATGAAAAAGAATACTTTTAGTTGTATTATGTTCGAGACTGGGTCAACAATTTTGAGTTTTGATACTAAAAAAGTAGGAAGCACCCGAAAAAACCCTAGTTTTTGTCTCAGTGTTTTGTTGACTTTCATGGTATTGTTGGTGTCTATTGTTGGTGGTGTCGGTATTTGTGGTTTTATTGGTGGTGTCGGTGGTCTTGGTATTGGTATTGGTGGTATTGATGCTAGTCTTGGTGATGGCATTGGTTGTGGTATTGGTGGTGATCTTGGTGGTCCATCTTTTGTAATAGGTGGAAGATTTGTTAGGAGATATTAAATAGGTCTTCAAATAGATTCCCCATTTGTTCCAACTGATGGGTTATCCGTTGGAGTATTTTTTTGTAATATAGCATAGAATAATTTATTGAAATTTATATTACCTTTTTAAAAAAATTATGCAGATATCAAATGCAATGTATTTTTTATTTTTCTATTGTTTGTTGTTGAAAGATGTCTCCCAAAAGAAAAGAAACTGAAAGTGGATCAACTTCTGACCACCCAACAAAAAAGGCTAGAGTACAGATAGATTCGTAGTAACTTCCTGAACAATCTTAGTCAGGGCAAAATAGGAAAGTTATAACACCTTCTCACCAATAGGTCGTGAATTAATATTGAAATCCCAGCATGATCCTGTCAAAACCATTAGTATCGATAGGTTTCAAGTTGTGATGCCGATGGATAGCCCTAAAAAAGTAATTGGTGATCTTGTACTTAAATGTCAGTTGGGGAAATGTTTTGATGAACTTAGGAGTATTATGAAGAATAAGAACATAGACGGACTTTTTAATAAGAGCTGCTTTGCATACTTTCTTAAAATGTCTGAGGACCGCACTCTCCGGTTCCCAATGAGCATGATATATGGTCTTCTCAAATGCAGGATCAAGTACGTGGGGGATGATAATGATTCGAAGGAGGGAGAAAAAAATATGAATGAAATCTGGATCAACTACTATAGTATGTTGATTTTTTTTAGATTTAAAGAGTTTACCATAGTGACGAGCTTGAGATACGATCGTCCAGAAAAACCTCTCATCAAGGAAACACCCCACAGAGGGTCCAAAAATGTAAGGGAATAAAGATGAGTTATTAGGAATTGTTAGACGTAGCTACAAAGCATAGGATTTGATGGAAGATCTCGAGGATAAAAAATACCAAAGCACTACAGGGAGAAATTGTGCTTAGTTTGGTTTGTCCATTTCGTTTTATTGGTAAGAGACATCAAGAAAGTCATAGAAGATGATTTATTCGTGCTTGCTAATGATTTTGAGAAATTTAATGATTCTATCTGGTGATATGATAGATACCACTTGACTGTCCAATATTTACTGACAAAGCTATCTACAGGGACGATCACATTATACGGCTTTCCTTGGGATTTCAAGGTAAAATTGATCACTATTTTTACTCATCCATTAATTTATATTGAATATAATTATTATTACTTTTTCTGGTTGCTTCTTGTTTATATTTTTTAGGCTTGGGCATGTGGATCCATTTCTCTCCTCCGAAAGCAGTTCAAGGATTACCCGGATGAGGTTTCTCATCCAAGGATCCTTAGGTGGTTGGCTGCAAAGGGCAACAAAATTAAGAAGGCTGATCTCTTTAACTCTCTGGATGATGCAGTACATCTTTTTTTAACTAAAATAATTTTCCTTAAAGAAAGATATTAAAATAGATGTGCCATCTATTGAGATAGATGGGTCATTTGTTGTAATAAATTACCCATCAACTGTAACTAGTGCAATAGATAGGTAATTTGTTGCAACAGAGATCCATATTTTACAACAGATTAACCATCTGTTTCTTTGGTTCTCTAAACCTAACTCAATAAATTACCCATCTACTGTAAATTATGCAATAGATGGGTAATTTGATGTAACATACTGTCAATCTGTTGCGACATACAGATTAACTATTGTGGCAGCTAGATTGACTATTGCATAAGTTGGCTGTGTTAACATATAACCCAACTGACTGTAAATTATTATTATATGATTTAAATGCCTCATCCTTTTTATAGGTTGTACATCCTTGGATCGTGCCTACTGAGCAGGAGTTAGGGATTACTTCTTTTATTACTCTAGGTCCTGTTGATACAAAGCAGACTCAAAGGTGTAGTTACTCTAATGTTGAAGCTTTTCATGACTAACCTACTACAATAGATCTAGGTGCTTTTTCTGGGGGTGTTGCTGGTGGAGCGATTGATGATGGTGGTAGCCATACTGATGCTGCTTCCACTCATGATTATGAGCATATTGGTGCTCAGGAAAAAATAAATACATTTTAAAACACACCTTGCACAGGTCCCTCTCACCCCTACATCGGTCTCTCCCACCCATACAGTGGTCCCTCTCACCCCTTTTCACCCTTATGTTCTCATTGCAAATGCAAAGAGTGCAAGGACAGAAAGGATAAACTTTTTGAAAAACTAGAGGCTATTGCTAAAGCTATTGAAGAGTTAAAATTCAAGAGGGTTGTCATACCATCCAAGAAAGTGGGAGAGCCATACACTCCTACAGTGGCAGTTAGGAGGAAGAAAAGAGTAATTACCCAAGTACTCTCCAATTGGAAATCCAAATAAATTACAACTCTTTTCGCTCCAAGAGTTGTTGAAGTTCAGGGGCCGCTAAAGAAGGTGAACATATACGCGACACTTAGTGATGAGGAGAAGAAGGAACTAGAAAAAATCATGACTGACAATACGAAACCTCCACAAGAATACACCATGCATTTATTTGACGCCCAAGACTTCATGAGTATAACTAATATGTGTGAGTGGTATGTGGAAAGTGAAAGTTTACTTTTGCTAACCTAGCCTTCCAATCTACTCTGAAGAAGAAGATACACAAGGATAGGTATGATGATCTCCGTAGGCAGGTTGGTACCGGTAGTTGAAGATTTGCTAAGTTAGTTTCTACATTCAAATGGGATGAATACATGATTAACTATGTTAGAGGGAAGAGACTATATCCACACGATAAGAGCTGGACCAAGGCAAAGAGAATCCTTGTAGTTATGAATGTGGAAGTCAAACATTTTCTTGCTGTTAAGATACTACTCGATGAGTGAAAGATTAAGGTTTATGACTGCAACTTACCTGTCTTCAAGGAGGACACTTTTTAACCCACGTGCAGCCACTCTTGAAGTTGTTTCCTAAGTTATTGACACAGACTAAACTGATTGATCATTTGTCGGTGGAAGTCTTAATGGAGGAATCATAGGATTTTCAAGGTTGAAATAAGAACATCCACCTATAAATAAAATAAAATCAGTGTAGCGTGCGAGCCGTACTCGCTTGAATACATCGAGTGTTTGCTGATCGGCACAAAAATAATTGATATGTGCGACGTCATTGTGGGAAAGATGCAAGAGGTCTGGGCTTATGGGGTACTAACTAAGTGGTTGGAGCCCTTGTAAAGAAGAATATGTACAAATACAGATACAAACACAATAATAATTTTTTATTTCAATCCACTTTACTTTACATATAGTGGAAATAATTTTAATGTCTGGCGAAAGTTGAATTTTTATAATGCAATAGATTGTCTATCTGTTCTAATAGATATAATACTTGTTGTGATAGATTGATTATCTGTCGGAATAGGCTGGTAATCTGTTCCACTATGCAAATGTTTCTCGATCTGTCTATCGCAACAGATGTACAATCTATTGCAATATATATGTATCTATTACAACTGATAGGTAATCTGTTGGAACAAATAAAAAAAAGTACGAAGACCTGCTGTATAATTTTCAGTAGATGACCTAACTAAATAGTTGGAGCTCGTGTATAAAAAGAATATACAAAAAGACAGAGACGAACACAATAACAATTTTTTTATTTCAAGCCACTTTACACATAGTGGTAATTTTTAGTCTGGCAAAAGTTGAATTTTTATAATACAATAGATTGTCTATCTGTTGTAACAGATATAATACCTATTGTGACATATTAATTATTTTTTGGAATAGGTTGGGAATCTGTTGCATTATGCAGATGTTTTCTAGTCTATCTGTCACAACAGATATACAACCTGTTGCAATATATATCTATCTGTTACAACTGATAGGTAATCTGTTGGAAAAAATAAAAAAAGTATAAAAACTTGCTATATATTTTCTAGTAGATGACCTACATGTTGCAACATATATCTAACTCTATTTGATAAGATATGTTGTCTGTTGCAAAAGATGTATTATCTGTTGCGATATTTGAATCTAGTATTCTATTTCAATTAATATGTTCAAAACTAAGGATTAAACTATATTCATAGACAGCATAAATAAATCAAAGCCTTCGGAAATTACATGAAATAACTTAACAAATAAATGAAATATAAAAAAATTATTATGGGTACAAATGATCTACTCTACAAATAAATAAACAAGTTAAACCAAAGATGATAGGTTATTACATTGACAGACTCAAGCTATAAAGATCTACTCAATATGGGCAAGTTGTTCTTCATCTGGTGCTACGAAATACGGCTTTGGTCGTCGTGGATCTTTAATGTTGCTTGCGTACTACTTCTGAGCTTTTGCTTCACTATATTTCCATAAAAGAGCAGCATATCTTTTTTGGAGTAATCTAGCATCAATTCGATCATTTGGTACTTGTAATCCATTGCTCAAATACTCGGCGTAAGCGTTAACAAAAAGATCGTAATCCCTACGTTTTAAAAAAATAGATAATCCATATATTGTAGTTCATGTAAGCGTTGTGAAATTTATAAAATGAAACTAATTCATGAAACTTATACTTACAGGCTACCAATGGTGTGTTGAGCAATTCCTTCAATATATTGTACAACAAATGGATTATTCATTTTATCCCGGTATGCTTTAATCGTCTACCAATTAGTATGAACCTTTTGGTCCAAAAATCCACTCATATCAAGGTAAGTAGGCAATATTTTGGCCAGCTTTTGTATCTTAGATGACAACACAAAATATCTCCTTCACAGTATCGAGTCATAAACTCGGATGCGCCTCTCTTTTAGAACGATGACAGCCAACACCCAATGGAATTTATCACCATAATTATTGGGATGTACACTTCGTTGACCGAATGCCAAAGTAAGCCAGTTGAAATGTTAAAACCTTTGATGATGTTGATTAAGAATTCCTCATTTTAGGAAACTTTTGGTTGTTGTTGAAAATACCTATCGTAGGCATTATTGATGTAAACTTTGTACAAACAATTGTCTGTCGTGTATCTATATTGTTATTGTGTTTGCAATTTGAGCTTCTTTTGAAGGCAGTAAAAAATGACATCGATGTGCTGCACATATTATCAAACACTTCGAATTACCTGACGATAATATTAATATGCAGATGTAATTAAATAAAGTATTAATTAATGGTAATATGTATGGTATTTAAACCTCATCATTCCAACAAGTTTGGGGCTGTGACATCAAATAGAACTAATTCTTTGTTTCGGGATGTGCAACAAAAAAGTCAAACATATCAAAACTAAGACTCGATTTGTTCTTTTTGTAGTGTTCGTCATTTTATTTTCAACATGATTTATATGTCTTAATGTCATATTCTTCAACAAGAATTGTATAAATCAATATCTTTAAAATTGATTTATGTACCTGCCGGCATGATGCATTTAGTGTATTAATAGAATTAATCACTGCATCATGTTTTGCCTTGCAGCCTTGACATTTGCATGCAGAACATTCACTACATGTATCAAAATCTAGAGAAAAATCTATATAACCAGTATGATCATAATCATAATGGCTTATTTTTTCAAAAACTGTAAGAGACATCATTAGCCCTAACAGCAGCACCACTACAAATACCACTACCACTACC
>JAPEIP010000102.1:166813-232861 GCA_026120095.1 Capsicum chinense | reverse complement strand
CTCCAATTGGAAATCCAAATAAATTACAACTCTTTTCGCTCCAAGAGTTGTTGAAGTTCAGGGGCCGCTAAAGAAGGTGAACATATACGCGACACTTAGTGATGAGGAGAAGAAGGAACTAGAAAAAATCATGACTGACAATACGAAACCTCCACAAGAATACACCATGCATTTATTTGACGCCCAAGACTTCATGAGTATAACTAATATGTGTGAGTGGTATGTGGAAAGTGAAAGTTTACTTTTGCTAACCTAGCCTTCCAATCTACTCTGAAGAAGAAGATACACAAGGATAGGTATGATGATCTCCGTAGGCAGGTTGGTACCGGTAGTTGAAGATTTGCTAAGTTAGTTTCTACATTCAAATGGGATGAATACATGATTAACTATGTTAGAGGGAAGAGACTATATCCACACGATAAGAGCTGGACCAAGGCAAAGAGAATCCTTGTAGTTATGAATGTGGAAGTCAAACATTTTCTTGCTGTTAAGATACTACTCGATGAGTGAAAGATTAAGGTTTATGACTGCAACTTACCTGTCTTCAAGGAGGACACTTTTTAACCCACGTGCAGCCACTCTTGAAGTTGTTTCCTAAGTTATTGACACAGACTAAACTGATTGATCATTTGTCGGTGGAAGTCTTAATGGAGGAATCATAGGATTTTCAAGGTTGAAATAAGAACATCCACCTATAAATAAAATAAAATCAGTGTAGCGTGCGAGCCGTACTCGCTTGAATACATCGAGTGTTTGCTGATCGGCACAAAAATAATTGATATGTGCGACGTCATTGTGGGAAAGATGCAAGAGGTCTGGGCTTATGGGGTACTAACTAAGTGGTTGGAGCCCTTGTAAAGAAGAATATGTACAAATACAGATACAAACACAATAATAATTTTTTATTTCAATCCACTTTACTTTACATATAGTGGAAATAATTTTAATGTCTGGCGAAAGTTGAATTTTTATAATGCAATAGATTGTCTATCTGTTCTAATAGATATAATACTTGTTGTGATAGATTGATTATCTGTCGGAATAGGCTGGTAATCTGTTCCACTATGCAAATGTTTCTCGATCTGTCTATCGCAACAGATGTACAATCTATTGCAATATATATGTATCTATTACAACTGATAGGTAATCTGTTGGAACAAATAAAAAAAAGTACGAAGACCTGCTGTATAATTTTCAGTAGATGACCTAACTAAATAGTTGGAGCTCGTGTATAAAAAGAATATACAAAAAGACAGAGACGAACACAATAACAATTTTTTTATTTCAAGCCACTTTACACATAGTGGTAATTTTTAGTCTGGCAAAAGTTGAATTTTTATAATACAATAGATTGTCTATCTGTTGTAACAGATATAATACCTATTGTGACATATTAATTATTTTTTGGAATAGGTTGGGAATCTGTTGCATTATGCAGATGTTTTCTAGTCTATCTGTCACAACAGATATACAACCTGTTGCAATATATATCTATCTGTTACAACTGATAGGTAATCTGTTGGAAAAAATAAAAAAAGTATAAAAACTTGCTATATATTTTCTAGTAGATGACCTACATGTTGCAACATATATCTAACTCTATTTGATAAGATATGTTGTCTGTTGCAAAAGATGTATTATCTGTTGCGATATTTGAATCTAGTATTCTATTTCAATTAATATGTTCAAAACTAAGGATTAAACTATATTCATAGACAGCATAAATAAATCAAAGCCTTCGGAAATTACATGAAATAACTTAACAAATAAATGAAATATAAAAAAATTATTATGGGTACAAATGATCTACTCTACAAATAAATAAACAAGTTAAACCAAAGATGATAGGTTATTACATTGACAGACTCAAGCTATAAAGATCTACTCAATATGGGCAAGTTGTTCTTCATCTGGTGCTACGAAATACGGCTTTGGTCGTCGTGGATCTTTAATGTTGCTTGCGTACTACTTCTGAGCTTTTGCTTCACTATATTTCCATAAAAGAGCAGCATATCTTTTTTGGAGTAATCTAGCATCAATTCGATCATTTGGTACTTGTAATCCATTGCTCAAATACTCGGCGTAAGCGTTAACAAAAAGATCGTAATCCCTACGTTTTAAAAAAATAGATAATCCATATATTGTAGTTCATGTAAGCGTTGTGAAATTTATAAAATGAAACTAATTCATGAAACTTATACTTACAGGCTACCAATGGTGTGTTGAGCAATTCCTTCAATATATTGTACAACAAATGGATTATTCATTTTATCCCGGTATGCTTTAATCGTCTACCAATTAGTATGAACCTTTTGGTCCAAAAATCCACTCATATCAAGGTAAGTAGGCAATATTTTGGCCAGCTTTTGTATCTTAGATGACAACACAAAATATCTCCTTCACAGTATCGAGTCATAAACTCGGATGCGCCTCTCTTTTAGAACGATGACAGCCAACACCCAATGGAATTTATCACCATAATTATTGGGATGTACACTTCGTTGACCGAATGCCAAAGTAAGCCAGTTGAAATGTTAAAACCTTTGATGATGTTGATTAAGAATTCCTCATTTTAGGAAACTTTTGGTTGTTGTTGAAAATACCTATCGTAGGCATTATTGATGTAAACTTTGTACAAACAATTGTCTGTCGTGTATCTATATTGTTATTGTGTTTGCAATTTGAGCTTCTTTTGAAGGCAGTAAAAAATGACATCGATGTGCTGCACATATTATCAAACACTTCGAATTACCTGACGATAATATTAATATGCAGATGTAATTAAATAAAGTATTAATTAATGGTAATATGTATGGTATTTAAACCTCATCATTCCAACAAGTTTGGGGCTGTGACATCAAATAGAACTAATTCTTTGTTTCGGGATGTGCAACAAAAAAGTCAAACATATCAAAACTAAGACTCGATTTGTTCTTTTTGTAGTGTTCGTCATTTTATTTTCAACATGATTTATATGTCTTAATGTCATATTCTTCAACAAGAATTGTATAAATCAATATCTTTAAAATTGATTTATGTACCTGCCGGCATGATGCATTTAGTGTATTAATAGAATTAATCACTGCATCATGTTTTGCCTTGCAGCCTTGACATTTGCATGCAGAACATTCACTACATGTATCAAAATCTAGAGAAAAATCTATATAACCAGTATGATCATAATCATAATGGCTTATTTTTTCAAAAACTGTAAGAGACATCATTAGCCCTAACAGCAGCACCACTACAAATACCACTACCACTACCATTATAAACAACAGGAAGCCCACCCTCCAAAATTCTTTTTCTTGTGATGGTTGTTGCGCAAAACAATTCTATTTTTATTCTATCAATGACCTTAGGGTCCGATAAATTTAGCACAGATTGTAAAGTAAGAAAAAATGGCATCTTCAACTCTCGATTGGTCAGAACAAGCCACAGATGAACAATTTAAAATAAATCAGTACATATATTAGAGTGATGATGAAGTTATTTAAAATAATCATTAATTAAAACAAAAACTTGATTAGAATTAGACTTACTACTTTTTTCGGGGGATTGAAAAGGTCAAGAAATTTTGTATTTTTATCAGTTTTAGTCGACAACCATCTTAGAATTCTTGGACAGAAAACTTTTTCCTGGTAGTTCACTTGTTGTTTAAAATAAGGAATGACTTCAAATGCCCAAGCCTATAACATAACACAAATAAATCAAAATTATTATTGAATAAAAAAAGATGAATCATATCATAATAAAAGAATATTTACCATGAAATCCCATGGAAATCCATATAAGTTGACTGTCTTTGGCGTTAACGAAGTCAACAAATATTTAACAGTAATTTTGAAGCTTTCATAACCCTAAGGATAACTGTTAAATACCTCAATATCCTCGAATATATTTATTAAACTGAGGCTTATGTTGTTGTTAGCATCTCTTGCCCAAATAATATTATGTACAAACCAAACCAAGAACAATGATTGGTTGTGCTTCTTTGAAAGTTCTTTACCTTTCAAGGCTTCTATTAATTTTTTATTTTTGAAGCTTGGACCAACAATGGACACTAGGTCATCATGATCACTCAACTTGTCTTTGACCTTTTTGAGTGTGCGGGGTGCTTATTTTGGGTCAGAGTTCGTATAACTTGAGAAGTAGAAGGAGGATAATATTTTAGTCTAGTAATTATGGCAAACTCCTTCCAACCAAAATAAACAGACATGCCACAGTAATTTATCCACACCTCATCCATCTTATCTTTATTTTTATACATAAACCTACGCTTGAGAAGATCATATACCATTTTCATATGGAAACAAGTATTGTTGTCCTCCGGGAAATCAAGATATTGCCCAAAACATCTTTCCCTGAAATAAGAATCTGATTTTTATTCTCGAAGTATTTTTCTGAAGGTGTTGAAATATTTTTCCATGGATGGCTTAACCACGAAATCACCCGTTAAATCTGTGGTACCATAGCACTGCATTCTTGCAAGATAACTATCAATGCTGAAGCTTTTGACCAACATTTCAACAGAAGGGCTATTAGCATTTGGATCATCTCTTTTGAAATATTCCTCCTCCCCGTGTTTACTGTCTTCTGCTCCTGATTGAGATCACACTTGTAAAGCAAGCACATAGAGTGGTGGATGTAGCTAAACTGCTTCACCTGTTCCTTTACTTGGACTTGATCCATTTTTTTTCTTTTGGGAGCCATATTATCATAAATTAACAATAACATAAAATAGATTATAATTGATTAGTGCATCATTAAAAAGGATAACAGTAAATCTAACATGTACAATAGTAAAATAATAGTTCCAACACACCACACATCTGTTGCACCAGGTATGTTATCTGTTGCAGCATATAACCGACCTGTTGCAGCGGATGAGTAAACCGTTGGAAATAATAAAAATAGATCACTAATTTGTTGCACCAGGTAGTTTATTTATTGTAATAAATAACCAACGTGTTGCAACAAATGAGTAATTTATTGAAATTAATAAAAATAGATCACTTATTTGTTGCACCAGAAAGGCTATCTATTGCAACATATAACCAACGTGTTGCAATGGATGAGTAATTCATTAGAAATAGTAAAAATAAATCACTGATCTGTTGCACCAGGAAGGTTATCTATTGCAACGTATAACCAACCTGTTGTAATGAATGAGTAATTCGTTGGAAATAGTAAAAATAGATCACTTATCTGTTGCAATAGGGAAATTATCTATTGCAACATATAACTAACATATTGCAATGGATGAGTAATACATTGGAAATAATAAAAATAAATCACTCATCTGTTACACCAGGTAGGATATCTGTTGCAGCATGTAACTAACCTATTACAGCAGATAAGTAATCTGTCAAAAATAATAAAAATAGGCCATATATCTGTTGCACTAGGTAGGTTATCTGTTGTAGCCTATAAACAACCTATTGTAGTAGATTAGCGATCCATTGGAAACAGTAAAAATAAATCATTCATCTGTTGCACCAGGAAGGTTATCTGTTGTAACATATAACCAACATATTGCAATGGATAAGTAATTCATTGGAAATAATAAAAATAGATCACTCATTTATTACACCAGGTAAGATATTTATTGTAGCATATAACCAGCCTGTTGCAATAGATGGGTAGTCCATTAGAAACAATAAAAATAGCCCACATATTTGTTGCACCTAGTAGGTTATTTATTGCAGCCTATAAATAACCTATTGCAGTGGATGAGTAATCCATTTGAAACAATAACAATAGATCACTCATCTATTGTAAAATGATTTATCTGTTGCAAAATAAGTTATCTGTTAGATTTTTTTCAAACAGAAGAGTAGCCTGTCGTAACAAATGAATGATTTGTTAGATTGTTTATCTGTTGCATCAGATTTTCATTGTTGCATTAGATTTACATCTGTTGCATCAGATGGTTCATCTGTTGCAACACCATTTTTACCAAGAAATATAACAAATCAACTCAGCAACACCAACACAACACACACACACACACTAATAATATCAACGGCGATAAAAAATCACTAACAAATCAAATCAACAGTTCGACAACAAAAAGAAGAAATGCCAGAATCAGGATTTTGTTCAGTCCACATTTCAAATTTAAGCAAGAAATACTGAAACTGTTAACCAATAATAGAAGAGAAGTCGGCTTAAGTTCCTTTGTTCCTTCATAACTAAAAAGGCATAACTTTTTACTCGTGGAAGAAGAAATGGGACGACGAAGAACTCAAAGTTGTTGCCGCCGGAGAAGTCTTCACATCGATTGACGGTTGAAAGTAAAAAAAAAACTCGGCCAACTATTTGTTGCCGGAGGTTGAAGTCATCGGGGATTGAAGGGAGAAATTTTGAAGAACTATTGGTTGGGAGAGAGTTGAGAGAAGCTATTGAGAGAGAGAGGAGACAGACTAATTGATTTGGATTGAAGAAGGGTGTGGGTTGGGTTGATTTGTATTTTTAAAAAGATTAGAAAGTTTTGAAAATATTAATGAAGTTCACAATTAACTTATTAAGTTTTCTAATTATGTTTGACCTTTTAAGTTGGTCAATGTCACCAATCCTTCATTCAAGACTCAGAAGACACCTTTCCTTCAATTTTCTCAGGTCACTGTGACTCTCTTAAATCTTAATTAGAAACCTCTGTCCCTAATATTGTAACACTGTATTCACCTTCGCTTTTATTTCTTACATCGGCCTCGGCCACGTAATTCATGTATGGGGTAACTTCATGTTAGTTAGTGAAAAGATGAAGGGAATGAAAAACAGAAGAAAGATAAATAAACATAACAAGAGTGCAACTTAGAAAAAGAAAATGGAAGAAAATTAAATACAGGAAAGTGAGGGACTTGAAGGAGCGAAAAATAAATAAGGTTAATGAGCATGAGAAAAATTAAACGTTACAAAAGGAGAAAATTGAAAGAAATAGAAGGCAAAAAGGAGCAATTCTAGAAACATAAATAAATATATAGTAGTAATAAGTTGAGTATAGTTAATTTTCTGCATATTCAGTCACAACTGTGAACAAGATATAAATTTGTAAATATTTCAATTAAAGTGTTGACTGTTAAATAAAAGAACAAAAAATGATAGGAGTAGCTAAAAGAAGAAAATAATGAAAACATAGTACTATTTTATTATGTAATAAATGATTAGTGATTACTAAATTACTAAATTAATGGTAATGAATTTTTATTATCTAAACCAAAGAATTGATAGATAATTAAGAGCTTGCAATTAAGAAATAGTATTTAAATTTCTCATAGAGAAAATTTCTGTGAATTGACCTAAATTTTTGAGCCTTTTTTTATTTTTTAATTTGTATAATATGTTTTTAAAAAACTCAAAAAACAACACATTTAATAAAAGAAGAAACTGTCCTTTAAAGTGAATTAACAATACTAAATATGGCAACTATGTTTACGGAGTATTATTTTCATTGCCCATTGCAATCTTAATGTTACTTTTCTTCTCATGCCTCTTCATATTCCATGTCTGAGATTGTTTTAAATAAATGTGGACGTAATTAGGTAAGTAATTTTTTATACAGTTTTTTAAATCATACATTTTGCAGAAAGAATTTATATATATAGTTAAGCTAGAAATAAATTAGGTGATTTGACACCACTTTATAGCACCATTTCTATTTATTTTTTTGTCGAGTAAATTGACATTTTGCTCTCATATTTCACTCAATATTTTCTAAAAAATAAATCACTTTATCAGTAAGTACATAAAATATTTTTCTCTTAACCCTGCATTTCTCCTCATTGATTATCCAAGACCTTTAATTTACCGCATTGTTTACTTTACATTCCCTTTATAACTCTAAAACTCTCGTGGTTATGCTTGCACTAATTTAATCTCAATAGTGAAGTAGAATTTGATAGTTGTTAACGTAACTCCTTGTGGGATCAATACTTGTCTTGAAAGAGATCACTTTACTACTTGGTGGGACCACGTACACGTGCCTGGGCACAACAAGTTTTAGCGTTGTTGTCGAGGACTTGTAATTTGGAAACTGCTTTAGTTTTAGTTTTACTTTTTAGATTTCTTTGGGGATTTTCACTTGGTCTTGGTTTTGAGTTTACAGGAAACAAGTTTACGAGCTAGTAAGCTACGAAGGAACCGGGAATTGGTTGAACCAAACCTCGAGCCCAAATAACGCTTACACCAACGGAGGAGAGAAATAGTCCTTCTCTACTGTATCCCACAAATCACTAAAGAACAAGATATTCTTGCTCCCATGGATGAGGATCCACTAGCTTGTAGGATAGTTCGTGAAGTGGCAGTCCTACTTGCAACTAATTTTACCCTTGCCATTCAAAAACTGACTCCTGGAGGTCGATTTGAACTGAAACGGAATATGGTGCAGTTTTTATCAGCGGTGGTAAGTTTACCAGTATTTCACATGAAGATCCACAAGTCCACTTGCAAAAATATTTGGAGATCACTGACACATTCATCCCTGTGGGTGTGTCAACTGACTATGTGAGGCTAACACTTTTCCATTTTCACTGTTGGGATAATCAAAGAAGTGGTTGAATACTGAGCTGGAAAATTCAATCACAACTTGGGATGATTATCCTGGAAGTTCCTCATCCGTTTCTTTCCATATGGAAAGACTGTGAGACTTTATAGTGAAATTATGAGCTTCAAGCAGAGGCCAGAAAAGAACCTTTATCATGCTTGGTAAAGATTCAAGTCTCTTCTTCGATACTGTTGACTTCATTAGTAGTCCAATGAGGTATTATCTCATATTTTTGTTGAATCCCTTGACCATAACACAAAAATTTTGCTAAATTCAGATGCAGGTGGTTAGGCTTTGGAAAGGACTTATGATGAAATGTATACTTTGTTGAATTGTATTGCTCAAGGAAATCCCGATTGGCATGGTGACATATCAGAAACTCAGTGAAAAAGGTGTCTGGTATGATTAAAGTTGATAGTATCACAGCCTTATCCGCTCAACTAATCAGCCATGCAAAATCAAATAATCACACATTTCAGCAAATTGGGTGTGAATCAAACCATGGCTGATGTGAATGTAATGCAGCAAAATCTGGCAAGGTGTGAGATTTGTGGCAATAGTGTCTACTTTGTACATATGTGCGGTGCGAATCCTGAGTAAGTCAATTTTATGGGTAACGCTCAAAAGCCAAATTATAGTAATTCCTGTAACCAATGTGGCAGACTCAGGCACCAAATTATTTGTGGAACAATAATCAACATATTCAACAATAGCAAAACACATAAGCCAATAACATAGAGGACATGTTAAAAAAGATCATGGCCACCCAAAAACAGATGACTGCTGAATTAAAAAATCAGTAAGTACTTCTGAAGCAGTTGTAGCATCAGTTAGGGAAATACAACAAGCACAAAATACAAGGCCTTGAGGTGGTTTGCCAAGTAATAATGAAACTTATAAACAAGTAGTGTCAATCACTTTGAGGAATGGTAAACATCTAAATGAAAAGCCTCTAAAGATAAATAAAGAGGTAGATATAGAGTTGATTCCTCAGCTGATTGCAGGCAAAGTTGCTGATTGTTTGGGGAAATCTGAGTACCTAAAAAAATTTATTAAGAAGAAGAGACAACTTCCACCATTTCCATAAAGGCTGAGAAAAGCAAAGAAGGATGCATTCTTCAAGAAGTTCTTTCACACGTTCAGGGAGTTTCACATTAACCTTCTTCTATTAGATGTTTTACAGGGAACGCCTAAGTACACTAAGTACTTGAAGAATGTGGTAACTAATAAAATTAAGCTACAGGATATTGATACAGTAACACTCATTGAGGAGTGTAAATCTTTGGTGACCAAAAAAGATGCCAAAAAATCTTAAGGACCCTGGGAGGTTCGCTCTCCCTATTAAGTTTGGTAGTAGCGAGGCAGTCCACGCACTGAGTGATTTCGGTGAAAGTGTTAATTTTATTCCCCTATCAATGTTCAAAACCTTGGGTTTAGGGAAGCCGAGACCGTGCTCTATGATACTCCAAATGGTAGATCAAACTATAGTCCATTCTGAAGAAATCATCGAGGACATTCTCATCAAGGTTGGTAAGTTTATTTTACCGGCTGACTTTATTATTTTGGATTATAAGGCATATCACAGGGTACCGATTATCTTAGGATGTCTATTATTAGAAATGGAAAGAGAATTGATAGATGTGAGAAATAACACACTCACAATGAGGTTGGATGATGAAGAGTTTGTCTTTAAGGTTTACAAACTACTCAAATCATTATCCTATTATAAAGATTTATGCATGATTATAATGATGGAAGTGGATGAGTGTAGGATGGTGGATCCCAATCCCCCAAAGACCTTTTTGGACATTCTTATTGAGTTGCCTAAGCCACCAATACCTAAGCCCAAAGTGATGTTAATTGATGAGCCTGAAAAGGCTATTATTGAGAAAGCTATTGACCTTGAGAGTTCCTACTCAATAAGTGTCAAAAATGAATAAGAAGATAGCCTCCAAGTAAGAGCAACAGAATGAAAGAAAATAGATGAGTAGATATAGGTCATGTAGTGACACTAAATCAGGAGTTGATTGGGAGGCAACCAGAGTTAAGGTAGGTTTTATTTCAGTATGTTAGCTTTTACTTCACATATTTTTTGTTTTTGTTGAGTCAAAAGGTTGATGGGAAGTCTGAGTACCAGATACCGAGGCTAAAGAGCATGTCAAACACTAAGGTGGGATCCCCAAACCATCTGAATGATAAATGATGCTACTAGCTAGGACTATACGCCTTAGGGAGTATTTCTATCTTTACTTTTGACTATACTTTAGGAGAAAGTAGATTTTTAATTTTGGGGTAGATAAATTCCTATTGTTTTGGATGAAGTGATGTAATAGAGTCTTGAGTCTTAGTTTTTTTTCTAGTTTTTGCATAAATTTGGAAAAACTACAAAAAGATTTTCTCTTTTAGTTTCTAGCTGCTTGGGTCATCTAGTAAATGCATACTTCACCCGCTCTGTGGTAGCTCTTTGCGGTCCTTTTCCATGCGGTCACACCTTGAACCCAACATATTTTTTCATTTTTAGGAGTAGTCTTAAATTTTTTATGTTAGGACTAAGTGGGATGTTCTTGTTGGTGCTACATGTGATTACATGATTCAGGTGGTTTTGTTTTTAAAAGAGCATGTTGTTTTTATGTAAACTACCACTTTTGGGACTCCTAGGCTCTAGTGTATGACTCTTGAACATTGTTGGATTAATTTTGTTCATACTATTGTTTGGTTGAGAGTCTATGATGATCCTATTTGAGTTGAGCATGTCCCATGTGTATGTAAGGTTATTTTGGATTCCTTGTTGCATATGATGTATAAAACATGCCTGGTATGTATGCAAAGCAAAACAAAGAGTGTGGGTTTAGGAGATGGTATAAGCATTTATTTGATTGGCATGTTTCATACCCCTTTTGACCTATATTCTTAGTTAGCCCCATTGAGCCTTTAGCGTATTTTCTTTGGCAGCCTCATATGTAGCCTGTATCCCCTACTTTGATTTTTTGTAATTTGATCCAAAGCTTCTAAGAGATCTAGAGAAAATTTAATGATTTAAAGAGTGTGAAAAAATAGGATGGAGAAAAGTGAAACTAAAGCCCTAAAATAAATAGTTATTGGTGTTGGAAATTGATATGTGTTGTGGTTGGGAGTTGTTTAATAAAAAGAATAAAAATTGTTCAAACTGAATAATGTGTGCATAGATAACACTTGTACCCCTCTTTTGGTGAGTTAGCTTAATGACATAGGAAAAAATAAAAGATATGGGTAGACAGAAGTGGTGGAAATTGGTTTTTAGAGTTAAATTGAATGAAACGTGTGATATATTAAAGCTCTTCAGAACGATAGTCACTATTACTAGCTAGAATAGTTCCTAACCATACCTTAGCCTACGTTACAATCCTTAAATAACTATTTGATCCTAAGCTTCATCATTCTTATATTAGTGGAGTATTACACTAATGGAAAGACTACGGTTCGTTATGTGTAACTTATGAATTCTTTATGAGAGTGAGCGTAATTTAGTTCTTATACCTAATTTTTAATAAATTGCATCTATTTGAGTGAGAATGGATAACTTTCTTGTGGTGAGGACACATGTTTGATGATAGTTGGGTGATTTGAATGATTCGTTTGATTGAGTAATATGTATGAGTTTGCCAACCTTGTTAGTCAATTCTTGAAGCTAGGATGTTTTAGAGTAGTGTCCCGAGCTTTCAACTATGTATAACATACTTAGAGTAAAAAATTGCATTCCCTATAGTCATTGTAGTACTATATTAAGTGTATTTATTGTTATAGAAGGGTGGAGTCTTATTTGATTATGATTCTTAGATTAAAGAGTTGTTTGATGACGAATAAGGCTTTTAAGTGTGGGGTTCTGATCTGAGGTGGATTTATGCACCTCAGTGTTATTATCTGGGATTATTTTGCATTATTTTGAGAAATTTTTGTGTTCTTAATGTGTTTATAATGATATAATTGAGCATCTAAGGGTTAAATTAATTGATTCAATTTGGTCACTTAGAGTCTAGACAAGGAAACTAGTGTTATTAGCTTGAGCTATGTATTGTTCTAGTTGATATCGATGGATTCTAATGTGTGTAATGAGTTACTAAGGGTATTATTGTGTAATTATGAGTGAAAAAACTTGTTTATATTGTTGAATATTCTATTGAAATGAGCCAAGAGTCAAAACTAAGTTAAAGATCAAAAGGACAAAACTAGTATTCTTAGCTAAATTTTCTAGTTCACCGTCTTGGATTTTATGTTGTTTTGAGATCTAATTCATGGTGTTTGATTCTATTGGATGCTTGTTTAGTTGATCATGATTATATATGGATAATATAAAAACTTTAAATCAATTGGAAACAACATTACAAGGATTTGAATGGATGGACAAACACATAGGACAAAATTTGACAAAAATGGACGTTTTGTAGTCATTGGGGTGCCACCGACCTTAGAACCATGTTAGGTTCTATGACACAGATGGTATCCCATGGAACTTATGCACCGCGATTAGGTCCATGGCACGGACCCAAAGTCAAATCGGCAGCTTTGTCCTACTATAAATAGGACCCTTAAACATTATGCTACATACCTTGGACGACCTTGAAATATTGAGGGAGGCTGGATAACACTTCAATTATGTTTTTTATTTAATTAATTTTTTTATATGGATTTTAATTTTTATCTTATCTTTGTGATTATGATTATGTCTATGAGCAACTAAACACCTTTTTTTGGGGTTAAGGCCAAGAACATGATTATTATTGTTATGAACTGACTTTGTTTTGATTATTTATAATATTTTGTTGTTTATTTATCCTTTTATCCCTATTTTAAGGATTTGAGACCCTTATATTACATCAATAGTCATCTTGTGAGCTTGGAAGAAGGAACAAGAGGATAGTACATAGGGATAAATAGAATAAAATTGTAATCTTCTACTGAATGAAGTTATAATTTACAATAACTATAGTAATACACCTAAGTGACCTATTTGGTTCACTTACGTGATGAAATATTAATGCATTTAACTTAGTTTTGAACATCCCCGCTCAATGATGTAGTTGTGGGTCTAAGTTAGATAGGTGATTAGAGGCTCGAAAGACCATGATCGTAATATCAACCCCATGAATCAACAACCAAGATAAGTAACCTAACCAATGAAGTTCAATAGCATAGCATGATTTTTCATAGAGCCTTAACCCTGGGTTTCTCCCCAATAATTATCCAAGACCTTTAATTTAACGTAGTATTTACTTTGTTTTCCATTTATAACTCTCAAACTCTTGTGATTATGCTTACACTAATTTAATCACAACAGTTAACTAGAGCTGGATAGTTGTTATCACAACTCATTGAGGGATCAATACTTGGCTTATAAAAGACCACTTTACTACTTGGTGGGACCACATACAATTGCGTGTGTTCTTGGGCACAACATTTTCCATTGAACTACTTCACCAACTTCGGCCCGTAATTTCTGAGGGATCTAGTCATCCATCCCAATTCGTACCTCTCAAATTCTTGCACTAACTCTAGGATTTTATGTAGAGATTATGTCAAAATACAGTTCTTGTTGCCTCTATCATTCAATGAGACCCCATCAATATAGTAATCACTAGAGTTTAGGACTATCTAGTGCCTTCAGATCAAAACCCCTTTGAAGTATGGCAGCTACAACGTCCTCAAAGGAGTCGTGATTGGATTCTTCCTCCGCCTATAAGGAACACATCTCCTAATTATGCTTACCCCAATCTAATTGCGTGTCTTTCCCACCCTATTCATAATAGGAAAGGTTGACAAAGGTAGTAGCTTCTACAAAGACTTTCAATGTAGTAGCATGGACTGCTCCATTTCCTTGGTCATAAATCTCCTGGTCAAGGAAACTATTCTTTATCTAAAGAGCTAGCAAAGTACTCCACCTCGGTACAACTAGTGACTCACTCTCTAAGACTAAAGGTGTGTCTTTGGGTGCCCTACTATTGAAGATGTCATTCTTTGGCTTAATCTAAGTTTTTGTCCCATTGTACCTACTTAATAAAGGATTAGACTAAAATTCAAAGTGAAACAGTTGCAGGAATTAACTCAAATGATCCTTTTTATGATCGTGCAATGAAGGAATGGTCGAGCCTTTTGAAAATAGGAACAATCTTAATATGCTGAGAGCATGTCACATCAGATGAGCACATGGAATAATCTTACATTGATAGGATAATTATGGGATGTTCTCATATGATGATATCCTTCAATAAAGACACTAGCACCCCAAAATGAGCCAACCAAAAATCGTATGTAGATATCAGAATCATAGGTTTTTTCATGGAGTGAACTCATACTCATTATATTTTAAACATAAGCATTGACTCCCTTAGACCTATTTTAGACCATAATTTACTAAAATTTAGCTCAAAAAAGGTACTCAGACTTTCCATATATCTTCAATCATTCAACCACATACCCAGCATTGCAAATATACCTCATCATTCTACCACTCTTATTAAACCTAGATAGTTACCTATTTATTCATTTAGACTAATTGAAACATGATTCAAATGGGGTGAGTACACTTAAATTAACTTCAGTTCAGGTGGTAGAATCAAGTGGAGAATAGGAACTCTTAAGGGCAATGGATTTTGCACAAATTCTAGGTAAGAAATTCTTGCTTAGTCATTTATGGGTGAAAATTTTAGGTGAAAATTATTGGCAATGATGAATAGGTTTAATCGGGTCCTTAGAATAAGGTTTCAGGGTTTAAACCTAATTGGGTTAGGTCAGATTGGGTCCTACGATTTAAGTGGACTTATCATATGATTCCCTCCTAAAATAGTGGTATCAAAGTATGATTATTACTCTTTACCCTACCAAAAAGGTTTAGGAAAAATTACCAAGGACCCTACGATCCTTAAGGACATCATGGTATGTAATCACGGCCATTCCTTAAAATCGTAGGTTGGATTTCCTAAATGTGAGTTTTAAGAGTTTGATCAGATAATTAAAACCACGAATGTAAAATAAAAGTAATATTCCGATGACCAATAATATGATAAATACTAAATTTCATCCTTTGAGATTTTAGTGGATTATGTACAGATGAATGAACCCATAATTGTGTGATTTCCCTACAATTGTGCAATCCTCATATAGGTTCAGTGTTGAGTCTAGTTATGTACTATAGTCCCTGCACAATCCCTGTACAAGTAACACAGATTACCCAATAAAAGTAATAAGAACAAAATCATGGATTTCCTCCCAAGAAGCTCTTGATTTAATGTGGTATGATGTGACTAAGTTGGTTACTAAGACTTCTCCAACAAGCGCATGGTTTGCCTCACATAAAGTACCTGATTTAATATTGCAGCAAGACTCTGGTGTTCTTGATACCTTAAGAACCATATAAATCCATATCACATACTTCCTTTACTTCCTCCATAGACCTAAGATAGTGTTTCACCCATTGGCCATTCATATTAAACCTTTGTCCCTACTTATTTTCCAACTTAAGTGCACCATAGGGGAACATTATTCAATCTGTATGGTCCTCTCCACTTTGTCTTAAACTTACCTAGAAATAAATTTAGTTTAGACTCTAAAATCAATTACTATATCACCTATGGTTAACTCACTCTATCAATTTTACAATCATTGTATAGCTTCATCCTCTCCTTGTACAAAGTTGATCATCAAAAGAGCGGAGATAGAATTCATCCATCTCATTTAGTTGTTCTGGCTGCAATTAGTCACATTGTTCCACTACAGATTTTGCTTTTCCAAAGACCATAATGTTGTATGATTGAGATCAATACTCAAGTGGAATGATATAAAATACAAAATATAGTATGGGAATGTACTAATAAAGGTCTTAACTATTGCTTCGTAGGCCCATAGTGTGTCATATAAGTTTCTTTCCCAATCCATCCAATTGACATTCAAAGTCTTTGCCAAGATGGACTTGATCTCAGGATTGGAGACCTTAGTCTGCCTAATTTTTTGAGGATGGTAAGGCATTGACACCTTATGTTTCATATAATATATCTCAAGCAAGGCCTAAAAATATGATTGCAAAAATGTCAGCCTCCATCACTAATGATAACCCTGAGAGTCTTGAATCTGGAAAATAAGTTCATCTTCAAGAATGTTGTGACACTCTTTCCTTTATTGTTTGGAAGAGCAACAATCTCCACCCAGTTCCAAAAATAGTAAACATCCACCAACATACTCTTTATACCATAATAAATAACAAAAGGACCAAAGAAGTTAATTCCCTATACATTAAATAACTCAAGCACAAAAATAGTGGTCATTAAAAGCTCCTTCCTTCGCAAGATGTTTCGTTGCCTTTGGAATTGGTCGCATGCCTTGGAATAGTCTCATCCATCTTTATAAATGGTAGGATAATATTATCCACATTGTAAGATCTTGTGTGCAGTCTGTTCACCACTATGGTAACTCCTAACTAGAAAAGAATGGCATACATCTAAGATACTCAACATCATAACTTCAGGAGCACATATCTGCACTACTCCATCGGCACAACTTTGGAACAAATATGGCTCTCCCAAAAAGAAATTCCTCACATTATACATAAATTACTTACATTTCTTAAATGATAGGTCTTCAAGATCTACATCACTCACTAAATAAGTTGCAAAATTTGTGAACTACAGAATCAAACATGTGACGTGGCTAATACCTACTCAGCCAAAAAAGTGTCATCAATTTCAAGCTCATCCTTTAGTAATAGCATGGCCTGTTAATCCAGTCATGGTATATGGTCGGCCACTTTATTATAAGTTCCTTTTTGGTCCTTGACCTCAACATCAAATTCCTACAACACTAATACCCAACAAATCAATCTTGACTTTCCATCTTTCTTTGCCATAAGTTACTTTAGAGTTGCATGGTTATTATGCAAATTGACTTTTGCACCAAGCAAATAAGACCAAATTTTCTAAAAAGCAAACACCACAAAAGCACTCTTATTCAGTCATTGTATAATTTTTTAGAGTAGTGTTAAGCTCTTTGATAGCATAGTAGATAGGATGTAATATCTTTTCTCACCTTTGGCCTAGGACTGCACCTAGTGCATGCAACTAGAATCCCATATACCTTCAACGGCATAGACAAATCAGGAGATACAATAATATGGGTTGACATCAACTTCTCTTTCAGGCACTAAAATGCTTTTAAACAATCATCATCTAACACAAATCTCACCTTTTTCTCTAATGGTTTACACAAAGGATTTGCAATCTTAGAGAAGTCCTTGTTGAATCTTCTATAGAATTTCGCATGCCACCAAAAGCTATGAATACCCTTTACAAAAATTAGTGGAGAAAACTTCTCAATCTCCTCAATATTTGTCTTTTTGGTTCAATACCTTTCTTCAAAATCTTGTGACCAAGAACTAGTCATTCTTTAACCATGAAATGACACTTCTCTTAATTTAAAATTAAGTTACATTCCTCTTATATCCTCAAAACATTAGTGAGATATGCCAAGAAATCATTAAATAAGTAACCGAGAAGTCTTCTATAAATACCTCAACATTTTCCTTAACTGTGTTAGAAAAAAACGCCATTATGTAACACTAAAATATAGCCATCATGCAACACAAATCAAAAGGCATCTTTTTAAAGCCAAACTTGCCATATGGGAAAGTAAAAATGGTCTTCTCTTAGTATTTAAGAGTATTGAAATACGATTATAACCTGAGTATCAATCAAGAAAATAATATCAACCTCTACTAGGAAGTCAACCTAGTATCTGATCTATGAAAAACACCAAAAAGTGATATTTATCAGCCCAAGAGTTTAGATACCTATCATTCATGAACATATGTCAACCCATGAATGGCCTCACCATAATAAGCTCATTCTTCTTATTAGGAACCGAAGTGATTCCACCATTTTTGACACACATTGGACTGGGTATATCTACTTGTAATCAGAAATTAGATAAACCACATCCACGTCTAATACTTTATGATTTTTTTATTCACTACCTCTTGTGTAAGTGGATTCAACCTCCATTGATGTTCAATACTAGGTACATAATTTGGCTCAAGTTGAATTTTATGTGTTCAAATTCTAGGAGAAATTCTAATGGTATCAGTAATGGACCACCTAAGGTCCCTCTTGAACCTTCTCAACATAAAAACCAGAGCCTTAACTTCCCGGTCTACCAAATTATCTACAATAGTAACCAACAAAGTGTTGTTTGCACAAAAAATACATAACTTAGATGGGATGGAATAACTTTAAGCTCTAAAACTAGAGGCTTTACAATAGAATTCCAAACTGGTGGGGTAACTTTATTCTTCAAATCAAGATCTAATTCTTTGTTGCATAAGCGTATGAACTCCTACCATTAAGTGAACTTATCATATCATCATGATCATTAAAGACATCACATTTGAAATTCATAATGACTATTGTAAGGGGATTTATACCAAGCCTCTCCAAAATAGGAGATACCAAATCTTCCTAGTTAATTGTATCTATCATAAAGATCACATGAATATCCTTTGGTGTATTCATGGACTAGTATACTTTCAAGATTACTTGTCCATTATTCAACCTGAACTTTATCTTCCTAGTTTTAATATCAACCAACACATATCTAGTCTCAACGAAAGGCCTTTGCAAGATAATGGAAACTTTAAAGTCAACCTCAAAGTCAAGGATAATAAAATTATTTTAAAATATAAAGGATGCAACCCTCACCAAAACATCACATAAGATTCCTACTAATTTTTTCATAGTGCAGTCTTCCATCAGAAGTCTCATCGATTGGTTTGGGCAACACCAACCCCAACTATTTTTAAACTACTGATGGCATCAAGTTAATGCTAGCAGTCAAATCACTCACAGCCTTTGAAAAGTTGAAACACACATTAGTGCATGGAATTATGAATCCTCCCAAGTCTTTCTTTTTCTCAATCAAAGATCTAGAGACTGTTGCACTATAATGGTATACCTTATCCATGGGCTTGAAATTTACTATTTTTTTTAAGTCACCAAATCATTCATAAACTTCATGCAGCATAGAATTTTTTCAAGTTCCTCAACTAGAGGGATATTCACCATCAACTTCTTCAGCATGGAACTAAACTCTTGATAATTTCCCTTTTTGTCTTTCTCATGGAATAAGAGTCAATAATTGTGGGACCTTCTTATCTTTCCCCTATCTTATATTGGCTGTATGATCACCACTTTTTGGATTTTTAAGTATATTCTAATTAACCATCACTCTTTTAAAGTCAACAACCTTATTATTAACTATAGTAACCAAATCTATCACATTATCTATAATCATGAGAATAAGAGGATCAATGGTCATCTTACTACTTCAAGTAATAATATCCAAGCAATGACCATCATTCTTTGGGTTTGGAGTGTACATTATTGATGCTTATATAATGTTACTGAAATCTAACTAAACTATTGCTCAAGCTGTATAATGGTAGTGGCATGTTATCCAACTTTCTAATTCATGCCTGAAATAACTACCTTAATCTCTGTAAGGCGGTCCTATATTTTCTAAATTACTTTTTCAATCTTTGCGACCGTGTCCTCTATTCTTGAATTTCTTAGATCCATATCATTGTTCCTAGGAAGAATTTAAAGTCCACTCCAATCCTTGTATTTATCCTTTCTCCTCTAATTACTATTACGATCCCTACTCTTATCTCTATACCTAGAGTTCTTGCAGCTGTTATCTTCATAAAAGTTCTAACCTTGATTACCTTGCCTTGAGTTTCAATTATCTTTCTTAGACCCTAAGTCCTTGGATCAAAATCCCTCTATCTTTCTATCAAGATACTTTATCTCCTCCATAGAATCTAAATTTTCATACCTAGATGTCTTACCTTGTATACTTGTCGCATTCACCTTTATGACTCAGCTATAAATATTTAGTAAGCAACCCAATCTCAGTCCTTAGTTATTCTACCTCTTGATCCTTCATCTCATCTTGTGCTCATTGTTCTATCGATGCTCTAATTGCATAAGTACCTATAGGTCTATTTGCCTTTTTAGTATACAAACCTTAATTAGTTTTTGTGATCCAATTTAGGATCTCAGAAGCATTCTTCCAATGAAGACTCATGAATTCTCCAACTATGATAGTGTCTACTACCACCTTAATGTTAGCATTTAAGGCTTTGTAGAGTATCTCATATAGTGCCTCTGAATCCAATTATCAAAAATTATATATCATATCTTTCATTTGCAATATTCTAGAGGGTGGTAAAAATTAGTCCAATATTTGAGTCCCTAACAATTTTCAAGTAATAATATATCCATGTTTTAATTTGGACAACCACAGAGTAGTTTCTCCCATCAAAGAAAATGTAAATAGCCTAAATTTTAATCACCTTCTAACTAACTCTAAGAAGATTATATGAAGTTTAGATCCCTACAAATTTATCACATGCATTTTGGCATCATCATTAGGAAGTCCATCAAATACCCCTTTTTAAATTCAACAAGTAGATCATGGCACTCATAATGTCAAACTTCATCCTAGAGGTAGTTTTGGTGGAGTTATAACAGTTGCCTCAATCAGCTTTAAATAGTCCAAGTTATCTTCCAGATCTTCATATTAAGGCAGATACTATTGTAGAGGTTCTTTCCCCTATTCATTATCTGTCTGACCTTCTTATCAAGTGCAGCTAAATGATTTGTACTATCTTGTCTAGACCCTTCTTCCCTTGTTGCTCATCTAGTAGCTTCTTGCTAGCATTTATATATCCACCAATCGAGAAGTGACTTGTTCAATATTCTCCTAAACAACATGTTATTGTAGTGGTTAATTCAAAATTATTGGGTCATCATGAATGCCCTCGAGAAGGGCCAATTGATCATGAACTCGTTTGTTCACCATACTTTGATTATATCTCAAATTTCCCCCAAGCTCTATAGCAAGTGGAATTAGGTTATTTTATTGACTCCGAGTATTGTAAATATATTGGTGTGTGCCTTAAAAATAACAAAAAAGTAAAACTAGGAAATATCAACAAATAACCCTAACAAACACACTCAAATTAACTTTGTAACTATATTCCCTAGCAATGATTAAAAAATTTAATGTCGCCTAAAGTATACCTCTAACAAAGTATAAAGTGACCATTGATCAAATATAGAACCCAATGATGTCGTGGTAAATCCAACAAGAAAAAGCTCAAAATATCAATCAATATGCATATCAAGGAAATCATTAACAATTTATAGTAAAAGAGGGGAATTTGTAAATAAGTAATTTAGTGGTAATAGTTTGTCGATTTGTTAGATTTGTAATCTATATGAGAAAAGCACTCGTAATGTGTTCCACAAATAACTTTATAACTCCATACGTATGTTGTACTTTGTAGTCTCTTTCAGTGTTTGGTATGCAGAATTAATAGGTTAGGAATACTTAGAAAAGTTTTACGCTATTTTCTAAGAAATATCCTCAAGTAAGTTTTCTCTTCTCCTAAGCCCAGGTTACTAATCCCTTTCTTAGATCCTAGATAGTTATCCCCTATTATTTTCCTAAGCTATTAAGTAGAGATTGATAGCTCCAAGTCTATATTTTTTAGTCTCTTCTTTTAATCTATACTCATCCATTTATCTAGAATGTAAATTAGGAAAGTTCTAACATTGTGTATAGTCAAAAATATTTAATACCAAAGAAACAATCAATACATGTGAACATCAATTGAAGATTACTCCGTACTATGAAACATACATTATCAATCCGTCATGGTTCCCATAATCCTAGTTGTGGTATTTTGTTACTCATAATTACAAGAATATAAGAAGAAATCTAAATAAAAGTAATTTCAAACTTACAATTAGACTATGAAAAACTCTAACATCTCAATTTGAATTAAAACCCTAAATTGGTAGCCATTATTTCTAGAGCTCTTCCCTAGATCAGATTCAACAATTGTGTGATCAATGTATGGTTGTGGAAAGCTTTCATCTAACCATCTCTTGAGAATCATCCTCTACTTTTTCATTAGATACTTGAGTATGATATATCATGGTAAGGTTTCATGACATGAAGTTATCTAATGCCTTATTTTTTTGAAATCTAGCACTCCACTATTTCAAATATACTTGACCTACAAACATATAAAGATCAATCATATACATATAAAATACCTTTATACTTGAAATATTCATAGATTTAAGTATCTCAAATGACATAAGTTAATGGTACATCACTATCCCTCTAAGAAAAAAACTTCCCAGTGTCCTTCTTTGTTAGTTTTGGGATCTTCTTATAGGGGACGCACACGTGAAAATAACCTGTATAGCATTCCATATCCTTAATAGTATTGGGTCCTCAGAATGTCTCTTCTTCTTCTCTTCGTCTAGCTCCCTTTTGAGATTTTTGCAGGCCTCGATTGGGTCTGTAAAGGTTATGGAACTCATAGGATATGAAGTCAAGAAAGAAAAGTGATACCTCTCTAAATAACTCAAATAGTCTCAAGATCTACCTCTCAGCCACCAAGAGATACAAGAGCCTATGTGTGAGCGGTGCTAGTCTTCTCAACTGCTCTGGCCCTACTACTCTATCCATCCACCTTAATATTACTTTTCTTCTTATGGTCTCCTGGTGAACCCTTACCTTTTAATGGGTTGAAGAATACATCACACTTCTTCAAGGAGTTATCTCATCCTTAGGCATATCTTCCCTCTTGCAAAGTTCAATAATTATGGAAGGCACAAACAAATCACTCAAAGAACTGCCCCTAGTGTGGAAGTGTTCTCATTTATTGATGCTCTACGCATGTTTATCTCTATCACTAATATGGCACAATCCACCATAATAGTATGGTGAAAGGTTACTTTTATAATATTTCTCAAATAACAAATCCTTTAATGTATAAACTTCAGCTACATCTGGGACTCCACAATAAAAGGGGTGCTTTTGGTCCTCCTCACACTAGTCCACTTAACCTAGTTAATATATGCCTCCCTAAACTTATCTTCAAGGGTTGAATTTGAAGGGTTTGCATCCCCAAAGTATCATTAAGAGTACAAGCATCCACCCAAACTTTCTTCCTCCAAATATAGATAATGGGTTAGGGCATAGACTAGTGATAGTGGGGAGTATGGCATAAAACTCCCAAATGATCCCCAAGTTGTGGGAGATGATGGATTCAATCAGAATCTCCCACCCAAAGCCCATATCTAATCATAGAAATTGGGCGCGTCCTCAGCCAGGTCTCTATCACGAACCCCCTTTCGTGAATAAAACCCCTCGTGCATAAACTCTCTTTATAATGTTCATGACAATTAACCTAGGAGAACCTGCAATAGTAGGGTTGGTTAGAATTATTATCCCTTTAATAATGCAAATTTAGTATTAGAAACCAATTTGAGATGCTACATAAGTGGAGGAACATTAAAATAGAAAAAGCAAAATCTAGAAGGGCTACTGCCCAATGCTGCAGCAATACATTTATCGCTACAGTGAAGCATTTGTAGATCCACTATAGCGGTAATATTGCATCAATAAATCCACCACTGTAATGGTGCCTTAATCCTCTATCAGTTATAACCCTCTCCCATGGTAGAAATTTATCCTTTATTATAATTTTGATATCTGAGCATAGATTGGGCATGGTAAAGGATGTATGAACTCTTTTACACTAAAATGAGGGTGATTAACAGACAATATCAATCCCTAATTGCCCCAAATCATTAAGAGAGATGAAACTTCATCATCAACTTTTTTCAAGCCTGATAACTGCAATAAACTTCATTAATTTTATGTATAAAATATTTTAAGAGCATTAGGGATGTAGGATAACCTGGCATGCTTATCAAATTATACAAGAAAGCCACCAAATTTCAAATTCAAATTGAACCAAGAAAACCTTCCAAAAAATCCCTTTTCCACCTAAAATTCTATAATTACACAATGTTAAATGTGTAAATAAAGTAGTAGAGATGAGAATTCCCTTAGTAGAGTCATTAGAAGGAAGATTTCTAAGAGGAATTTGAAATTTTTTTGAGAGTTAATGAGTGAAAATGGGTGAAATAAACATTTTCCCCTATATTAACTACAGAGCCCTATTACAATTATAATTCTATCGCTGTAGTAACATCATTGTTCTAACGAGTTTGCTATAGTAGTGGTCGGATTTGCTAATTTTTGTTTCATCTCAATTTTTTATACATTGTGGTATTTTATTATGTTCGGGTTATTGTAAATGGTCGTTACATAAGTTATTATCACAAAATTTCATTCCTTGAATTAAATAATTGTCACACCCCGAAATCTGATCCCGAGACGTCATACGGTGCTCAAGACTACAAGTAGCCTTAAGCTAACCCTGTTTACATACTACTGAGCCTAAATCTTATAATTATGGAAATATAGGTATAAAATTCATACGAGACTGCAGAAACTATCTATAATATCTGAGAATAATATCTGAAACATCAATACTGAATAATCTAAATTAAAACTGGCAGTCTGAATAGCCTCTACTACTAATACTAGAGAGTCACTGGGATAGACCCCCAACTAACTCAAACAGTCTAAAAGAAATGCTAAAAATCTCATAAACTGATAAACTTCAAAATCTAGGTAATAAGTCCCCAAACTATGAGGACTCACCAACTGTAGGATATATATGGAGATGCTCGGGCTACTTACACTATTGGTACTGAGCACCTGAACCTACATTATGAGACAATGTAGCACATAGACATATATGTGGATCAGTACTTTGAGGATGTACTGAGTATATGGGGGTGAAATGCATAAGTAAAACATCATCTCATCATCATAGTTTATAAAATAATGCATGCTAAATGTAAATGACTCACATAAGCTGGAATATCTGAAATACTAAAATCATGAATAGTAAATCAATCATACTTTATAAATCTAGTGAGTCATAAGATTTAGGTATGAAAGCTATACTTGTATTCTGTCTGTAAATCATACTGTCTAAGTGTAGAAAGAGCTTACTTCTGAAATCTAAAATCTAAAAGCAAAAGTTTGTAACTGTTATCTTTCTGTAAAGCATAATCTGAGTAACCTTTGTGAGCCTTTACACTTGGTTTTCTAAAAGCTTTTCTGTAAATCTTTTCTATTAGGATTTACTATTACGGAAAACTTTTATACAAGGGAGGTTGTCTTAATTGACATAAACTATGTGAGCTACATGGATTCCAACATCTCGTCCTCTTAAGGAAGAAACCTTATGTTGGGGAGAGGTGCCATACTCTTGCCAGGGAGTATAACCTACTTTCCATGTGATCGATCACAAGCTAAATCTATCATCTATATAGAAATGGAAATAATCTCAAAATATGTACCTATGTTGGCTACGTAGTTCTGTGGAAGATAGGGTAAGCTAATCCCATACTTTTCGCTCGGTGCTAAATATTACTCCTTTTTTATTTGCTACGCTCATTCTATTGGAAATCTATTTTTAAAACTAGCATAAGGGTTTATCTAAAACCAATTATGGATTTATTTGATAAAATCGTTAAATAAAGTTGATCTGAATTCTGTAATAATCTAAAAAGTGGATTCCATAGCTATTTCGATGATCGAAAGATCAAAGCTTTACCGAAAATCTATAATAATATGATAATAGGATTCTTAAGCATCATCTTTCTTGAAATAATAATATTCAATCTTAGGGTAGTAACCTATTCTTCAATCTCATGTCAAAATATCATAATAATCATGCTTGATATTGAAAATAATGATAGTTCATCTCAAAATCTGTAAATTACTGCAATAGGCATGAAGATATGAAAATAGACATGAAATTCATCTTCAAAATATCTCAAAAGCTCATAACTTTGCAAATAGCAATAATGGGTATGAACCCTAATTTAAAAACTCGTGTAATATAACTCAAAATCATATGAATTTAATATAAAAGCTTGGCTTTGGGCACAAGGATGGAAGAAGAACCTTGTTCATAAACCCCACATACCTTGATAGATGATTAGATGGGGAAACTTGAATTATTGATTCCTATTTGAGTTCTTGAAAATGGATTTTTTCTTATCTTGCCTTGGGTATCCTCAATCTTAAGCTTTCTTGAAGAATTAATGGAGGATTTTGATTTCTTGGAGAAGAGGTTTTAGAGCTCTAGGGTTTTACTTTTGAAGAGATTGAGGAATAATGAGAACAAAGTGCTTTGAATATGATAAATCTTGTGTTTTGGACGGATTTGGGCCTTGGGAATTAACCAAAATAGCCTTTTTAAACATCTGGACGGAACTGGAAAATGTACATTTTTTTGATTTGGGTGGCCACCATGACGTGCCACTATCATGGTGGCTCATTGGAAAATAATGAACGGGAACTGGGCTTTCTCTGTGATGCGGATCTATCAAGGTGCCTTATAGTTTTTCCATTTTGGCCACTGGCACAATACGCCAACATCTCGTTGGGTTACTGGAAATCGACAATTGGGAAATTATCCCTCTCCGCGATGTGGCAATATCATGTCGGTCTACTGGAATGGGTCATTTGGGAATTTGGGCTTCTCTGCGACACGCCAAGTGCCTAGGTGGCACACTATCAACTTAAAAATCTCATATCTCTTTCACTGAGTGTCGAAATTGGGCGAATTTGGTATCGATGGAAAGCTTATTCAATTTCCCACACAATGGGAGGTCTAAATCTAAAAAATTCCACACGAAATAAATATTCTTCATTTTGGAAGCTATTTCTTAACATTCTAGGAATGAATTTCAGCTACGAAAAGTGTGGGGTATTACAATATCCCCCCCTTAGGAATATTTGTCCTCGAATGTGTCTAGATAAGCTGAAAATACTAAGGAATCTAAGGCTATAAGATATCATGCACAACTGAAATAAACTAAATAACTGAATCTCAATTAAAATGAGCTACTGAACTGATCTAAAAGTGCATGAATTCTCATGAATATAACTATATAGATGAATTTGAATCTAGAAAATAATTGAATTTAGGAAAACTATTACCTTCATCCGAATCTGAGTTTTTGGAGAAGAGATGATGATACTTGGTACGCATGTCTGCTTCTGCTTCCCAAGTAGCACCCTTAACAGAATAATTTCGTTGCACAACTTTGACCAAGGGAACTTCTTTGTTCCTTAGTCTATGAATATGATAATCAAGAATCTCTACTGGGTCTTCTTCATAAGAAAGGCTATTCTGAATATCTGTGATTTCTAGAGGAACTATAATGGCTGAATCATCCATGTACTTCTTCAACAAGGACACATGGAACACTGGATGAACTGAGGACAAGTCTGCAGGTAGCTCAAGTTCATACACAACCTTCCTAATACGACTCAAAATACGGAAGGGACCAATATAAAAGGGACTAAGCTTCCCCTTCTTGCCAAATCTCTTTACCCCTTTCATATACATAAGATCATCAACCTCAAACTCAAGATCTTTTTTTCTTATGTCTGCATAAATTTTTTGATGACTTTGGGCTGCTTTCAATCTCTCTCTAATCAACTAAACTTTATCCATGGCCTCAGATACTAAGTCTGGCCCAATCCAAGTGGCCTTACCCACTTCGAACCAACCAACTAGAAATCTACATCCCCGTCTATAAAGAGCCTCAAACGGAACCATCTGAATACTAGAATGATAACTGTTATTATAAACTAACTCAATCAATAGTAAATGCTCATCCCAACTACCTTTGTAATCAAGAACGCATACCCTTAACATATCCTCTAAAGTCTGAATGGTCCTCTCTCCTTGACCATCTATCTGTGGATAAAAGGCTGAACTAAGATGAACTTGGGTATCAAGACCTTTCTGAAAGGCTCTCCAAAACTAAGAGGTATACTGAGTACCCCAATCCGAGATGATGGAAAAAAAGAACTCTATCCAATATGACTATCTCTCAGATATATAATTTACCATAATCTTCAGCCGTGTAAGATGTGTGAACTGGCAAGAAATGCACTGACTTAGTCAATCTGTCTACAATAACCCAAATTGAATTGGGCTGACGCTGCTAATGAGGTAAACCATTCACAAAATCTATATTTACCTCTTGCCATTTCCAAATGGGGATACCAAACTCTTGCAAAATACCACCAGGTCTTTGGTTCTCTACCTTAACCTGTTGACAAGTTGCACACTTAGCTACGAACTCTGTTATATCTCTTTTCATATCACTCCCCTAATAGATTTCCCGTAAGTCACGGTACATCTTTGTAGCTCCGGGATGAATAAAATAATGTGCACCATGCGATTTCTCCATAACCCGCTATCTCAAATCATCAACACAAGGCATACACAATCTACATTGGTATTGTAACACACCATCTCCCCCTTGGGAGAAAACCTCTACCTTTTGGTCTTTAACTGACTCCTTCAGTTTGACCAAACTAGGATCCTTATCTTGCTTTTCCTTCACTTCCGAAACTAAGGAAGATTTGGAACTACTCTAAACCCAAACATTTCCTTCAGCTAAGTCAACCAACCTAACACCCAATCTAGCTATCTGGTAAACATACAAAACTAATGCCTTCTTTTCTTTCTCCATATGAGCAACACTTCTCATAGACAATCTACTAAGGGCTTCTGCCACTATATTGGCCGTTCCTAGATGATACAACACACTCATATCATAATATTTCAACAATTCGAACCATCTCCTTTGTCGAAGATTCAACTCCCTCCGAGTAAACACAAAATGTAAGATTTTATAATCCATGAACACATCGACATGCACACCATAAAAATAACATCTCTAGATTTTAAAAGCAAACACAACAACAACTAACTCAAGATCATGGGTTGGGTAATTATTTTCATAGGGCTTAAGCTGTCTAGAGGCATAGGATATGACCTTACCTCTCTGCATCAAAACACAACCCAAACCAACTCTAAAGGCATCATAGTAAACCACAAAACCATCTGTACTATCAGCTAATGCGAAAATCAGGGCTGAAGTGAGTTGAGTCTTCAACTCCTGAAAACTCTTCTCACATGAATCTGAGCACTAAAACTTAACTTTCTTTTGGTTCAATCTAGATATAGGAGACATAATAAACGAGAAACCCTCAATGAAACATCTGTAATAATCAGATAGACCCAAGAAACTCCTAATGTGTAATAGGGAAATAGGTCTAGGCCAATTACTTACGGCTTCTATCTTTTGGGGATCAACTCTAATACCTTCACTGAAAACGATATGTTAAAGAAAAGCTACTGACCTTAGCCGAAATTCACCCTTAATGAACTTGGTGAACAACTGGTGGTCTCTAAGGGTTTGCAACATAATTCTAAGATGGTCTGCATGATCATCCTCATTATGAGAGTAGGCAAGAATAGCATCGATAAAGACTATGAAAAACATGTCCAGATACTGTTTGAACACCCTGTTCATCAAGTTCATGAAGGCTGTTAGGGCATTTATTAGTCCAAAGGACATGACTAGAAACTTAAAATGACCGTAACAAGTTTTAAAAGCTATTTTTAGTATATCATATTCCCTTACTTTAAGCTGATGATAGCCGGATCTACGATCTATCTTTGAGAAATAACTTGCGCCTTGGAGTTGATCAAATAAGTCATCAATTCTAAGAAGAGGATATTTGTTTTTTTACCATAACTTTATTGAACTGACAATAGTCAATGCACATACCCAAAGAACTATTTTTCTTTCGCACGAATTGGACGGGAGCACCCTATGGAGAAATACTAGGCCTTATAAATCCTTTATCTAAAAGATCTTTGAGTTTCTATTTCAACTCCTTAAGCTCAGTGGGATCCATACGATATAGAGGTATAGAAATAGGTTGAGTATCTGCTTCAATACTGAATTCTATTTCCCTATTGGGAGGTACCCCTGCAAATCTTCAGGAAAGATATCTAGAAACTTATTAACTTATCTGACCAACTAAACTTTTAGAGTCTCAGACTTAGTGTCTTTAACTCAAACAAGTTGATAGATGCACCCTTTGGAGATCAAATTTGGGCTTTAAGATAAGATATGAAATAACTCTTGGGAGACACTGAATTGCCTGACCACTCAAAGACTGTCTCATCTAGAAACCAAAACTTCACCACTTGGGTGCGACAATCTATAGAGGCATAACAAGAATAGAGCCAATCTATACCAAGAATAAGATCAAATTTAACTATATTTAACTCTATTCAGTCTACTAATATGATTTTATGAAGGACAGTGATAGGACACTTTCTATAGATCTATTTAGCAACAACTGACTCACCTAATGGGGTAGACACCAAGAAAGTCTTAGGGATCTTTTCAGAACTTATCTTAAAATTTACTGCAACTAACGAGGCTACATAAGAGAAACTTGACCCAGGGTCTAACAATACATAGACATCAAAATAAAAGACACGAAGCATAGTAGTAATAATATCTGGTGAATCCACCTACTCCTGATGGGATGGTAAAACATAGAATAGATTCTGGTACTGACCGCCATGGGTACTAGATGATACGCCCTGAGGAGGGACTGGGCGACCTAAGAAGTTGGTGCACTAACAGTCTGAGTCTAGGGAAAGACATTCCTATTTCCCTGCTTAGCTTGCTGATAATCTATAATACCATGACCCAACTTACCACAACCAAAGTAACCCTTCTGTCCAACAAAGTACACACCGAGATAAATTTTACCATGCCTAGCACATGGAGAATAACTGGGCCTACCACTCATACTATTCTGGGATCTAGACATAGAAGACTTACCCCTCTGCTCTTGTCTACCTCTGAGAGCAGGAGCAATAGATGAAGATGGTGCTGGCATAGATGAAAGATTATAAAACTACAAATGATTTCCTTCTTGGGACTTATTCTGACCATACTCAAAATGTCCTATTTTATCCTTCTAATTATTTCTATCTCTCCCCTTCAACTTTTCTACCACAATCTGCTGAGCATGTATCATTAATCTCGTGAGGTCCATGTCTCCAATAAGCATGACAGTCCTACACTCCTTGACTACCAAACTAGATACTCTAGTGACAAACTTACTCATACTTTCTCTAGACACTCCAGTGACACTCCTTCACTGTCATCGAACCCTGCCTCAAATTCATAAATGCTTCTATATTAACTTCTCTCATCTCATGTGAGAAGAACCTATCTAGAAAAACATCCTGAAACACCTACCAACTCATCAGAACAACATTCTCACCTCTACCATTCTTCCACATCACTCCCCAATCATACACTACATCCTTCAATCTATAGAATGCTAACTCTACACTCTCCTTCTCAGAAATAGGCATAATTTGGGTGATTTTCTTCACCTCATCTAGATAAAGCTCTGGGTCCTCACCATCCTTTGACCCAAAGAACTCTGGCTGATTCATTCTTATGAAGTCTCTGATTCTAGGTACTACTAAATCCCCATTCTGCTGAAGTGGGACTACAACCTAATTTTAATGATTGCCCTGAACATTAGCAGTCATAGCTTGGGCCAATGCCTGAAAGGAAGCCCTAAAATTAACATGGGATATATTCTCACTCAAAGTATCTACAGGCTGGGATAGTTAGTTATCATTTCCGTGGGCGTTAGCTCAACAAGGAGGCATGTTAAACTGTCATGTAAGAGCATGAGTTAAAAACAGATAGAGATACTATAAGCATGATAGATCATAAAAGAAAGATATGATTTCCTAAGAATATTCCATAGCCTCTTGCTCATAAATGTAGAGCGCTTCACACCCATGATGAAGACACTATGTAACACAGCTTGTCTAACTCCCTAGGACTCTTAAAAACCATAGGATATGATACCAAGTTTGTAATGCCCCAAAACCTAATACCGAGATGTCACACAGTTCTCAAGACTAAGAGTAGCCTTAAGCTAACCCTGTCTGCATACTACTGAGCCTAAATCTATTAATGATGGAAATATAGGTATAAAAGTCATGCTAGAATGTGGAAACTATCTATAATATCTTAGAATAATACCTGAAATATTAACATTAAATAATCTGAATCAAAGCTGGCAGTCTGTCAAGCCTCTACTACTAATACTAGAGAGTCACTAGGATAGACCCCCAGCTAACTCAAACTGTCTAAAAGAAATGCTAAAAATCTCATAAACTGATAAACTGTAAAATCTGAGTAATAAGTTCCCAAACTATAAGGACTCATCAACTGTAGGATATAGATGGAGATGCTCAGACTACTTACACTATTAATACTGATCACCTAAACCAGCGTTATGAGATAATGTAGCACATAGACATATATGTGGATAAGAACTTTGAGGATGTACTGAGTATATAGGGGTGAAATGCATAAGCAAAACATCATCTCATCATCATAATTTATAAAACAATGCATGATAAATGTAAATGACTCACATAAGCTGGAATATCTAAAATACTAAAATCATGAATTATAAATCAGTCATACTTTATAAATCTAGTGAGTCATAACATTTAGTTCTGAAAGCTATACTTGTATTCTTTTTGTAAATCAATTGTCTAGTGTATAAGGAGCTCACTTATGAAATCTAAAATTTAAAAGCTGAAGTCTATAATTGTTATCTTTCTGTAAAGTATAATCTGAGTAAACTTTGTGAGCCTTTACACATAGTTTGCTAAAAGTTTTGCTGTAAATCTTTTCTATTAGGCTTTACTATTAGAAAAAAAATATTCTATAAGGGAGGTTATATTAATCTCCATAAACCATGCGAGCTACATGGAGTCCAACGTCTCATCCTTCTAAGGAAGAAACCTCACATTGGGGAGAGATACCATACTCTTGCTATGGAGTAAAACCTACTTTCCATGTGATCGATCACAAGCTAAATCTGTCATTCATATAGAAGTAGGAATAATCTCAAAATCTGTACCTACGTTGGCTACATAGTTCTATGGAAGATAGGCCATGCTAATCCCATACTTCCTGCTCAATGCCAAATACTACTCCCTTTTTATTTGTTACACTGATTGTGTTGGAAATCTACTTTTAAAACTAGTATAAGGGTTTATCTAAAACCAATTATCTATTTATCTGATTAATTATGTAAATAAAGATGATCTGAATTCTGTAATCTGTACTAATCTAAAAAGTAGATTTCATAGTTATTCCGATGATTGAAAGATCAAATCTTTACTAAAAATTTATAATAATCTGATAATAGGATTCTTAAAACATCATCTTTCTTGAAATAATAATATTCAATCTTGGGGTAGTAACCCATGCTTTAATCTCATGTCAAAACATCATAATAATCATATTTGATATTGAAAACAATGATAGTTCATCTCAAAATCTGTAAATTACTACAATAGGCATGAAAATATGAAAATAGACATGCAATTCATCTTCAAAATATCTCAAAAACTCATAACTTTTCAAATAGCAATAATGGGTATGAACCCTAATTCAAAAACTCATGTAATACCATTCAAAATCATATGAATTTAATGTTAAAGCTTGGTTTTGGGAACAAGGATGGAAGAAGATACTTGTTCATAAACCCCACATACCTTGATAGATGATTAGATGGAGAAACTTGAATTATTGATTCCTATTTGTGTTCTTGAAGATGGATTCTTGCTTATGTTTCCTTGGGAATCCTTAATCTTAAGCATTCTTGAAGAATCAATGGAGGATTTTAATTTCTTGGAGAAGAGGCTTAGAGGTTTAGGGTTTTGCTTTTGAAGAGAATGATGAATAATGAGCACAAAGTTCTTTGAATATGATAAATCTTGGGTTTTGGATGGATTGGGGCCTTGAGAATTGACCAAAATAGCCTTTTTAAACTTCTGGACAAAATTGGAAAATTTATATTTTTTTGATTTGGGTGGCCACAGCGATGCGCCACTATCGTTGTGTCTCACTGGAAAATGATGAATGGGAACTGGGATTTCTCCGCGACGTGGAGCTATTGCGGTGCCCTATAATTTTTGCCATTTTGGCCACAGGCACGACGTACCAACATCGTGTTACATTACTGGAAATCGACAATTGAAAAATTAACCCTTTCTGTGATGCATCAATATCACACTGGTTTACTGGAATGGTACAATTGGGAATTTGGGCTTCTCCACAACCCGCCAAGTTCCTAGGTAGTACACTTTCAACTTAAAAATGCTCTAAATCCTTCACTGAGTGTCGGATTAGGGTAAATTTGGTATCGATGGAAAGCTTATTCAATTTTCCACACAATGGGAGGTCTAAATATGATAAATTCAACACTAAATAAATATTCTTTATTTTGGAAGCTATTTCTTAACATTCTAGAAATCAATTTAAGCTAGGAAAATGTAGGGTATTACAATAATTGTATGTCAAGTTATGAAGTTAAGGAACCCTAATTCGATAGACTGGTGAGGTATAGTTATCAAAATCACAATTACCAAAGTTCCAATAGGACCTTTTCAATTAATTAAAAAGAATAAAGATTGATTTTCTTTTTAAAAATAGTTGCATATGTTGGGTGACAAGAATCATGTTGAAAGGCCTTCTTTCTAACTCCATAATTATTCGTGATGAGGATGGAAAAAGTAATATCTAAGGTAATGATCCAAACCATTGTTATGTTTAAAATCCTCTCCAAAAAATATTTCAACTAAGAAATCCTTGTCCAAACCTTGTAAGAATTATTTCGTGGGAAAAATATAGGGGCTAACTTAAATTAGGCTAAATTTTTGAAGAAATTAGGTCAGGACACAGACCCACCACTACAATGGTACTCTTGTAGGTACAAAGTCAGAAGGAAGCCATCTTGAGGGTAAATTAAAATTCGTATTCAGCTAAAGCCTCCTTATGTCGTCTCCTTTCTCTAAAAGTACCCTAAGTAAACCTTATATCTAGAACAACGAGATATTAAAGGCCAAGATCTATGAGGGAAATGTTGAAGTGTTCAGGAGGGTTGATATTAATAAAGAGCAATGAATATATAGGAAAACTCTTCACTCTTCATAATAGCAAAATTCATCTACAAAATAGATCATTATTTAATTATAGTAGACTTGGGATAGATACAAATAATAATGATAGTATTGGGAGATTTCATGCCTTATCCCTTTGAGTATGGATTTTGGATGAATGGAATAATTACTGAATAAAGATAATGAATTTGTGACTTGAATGATATAATATCAAATTGTTTTCTTCTTTAATTATGCAAGGGTATGAGTGTTGTGTGAACTAGAGGAATGTCAATGAAATTTAGTGTATTATTAATTAATAGAAAGGGTTATGTTGACATTGAATATACTGAGTATGAGTTAAGGGAAGAGTTTGTACATGGTGGGTTCATAAGAGTTAAGCAAATTTTTGGAAATGATTAAGATGACAATTGAGAAGAATAAGACTAAGAGTGTGTGAATTACATTTGAGTGTGGCTGTTATTAGTGGCATGGTGTAAGACCTTACAAAATTTCTAGCGTAATTCAGTCCTTTAAGCTTATTAAGGGGGTCCCAGACTTAGAAAAAAATTCTAGCTAAGTATTTTGACTTAGTTTATTTTTAGGCCATCGCATGTTGGCAATCTGATTTTGCAAACTTAAGGTCCTTTAAATGTCTATATTTTAGTTAATTCATGATCATGAAGGTCAATAGGACTTTCTAGACAAGTTTTGGATTTTTTGGACCTCGTCTAGGCCACGTTTGAAATCCCAAAATAATGGACCAATGCAATCTTAGCACGCCGCATCGCCTATCACATTGGTTGACATTTTCCTAGCTACCAGCGTGCCATTCCAGTGACCTATCACGATCTTGGCACGATGTATCCACTAATGCATCCATGCCACTGACGCGCCGCATCGACCTACGCGTCGATAGCCTAGTTTTAGTCATTAAAATACTACTTTCTTGGGGTATTTAGGTCTTTTTCATTCGACCTTAAGCCCCCAAAACACAAAATTTAGCCCCTTTAGAGGCATAATACAATCATTATTCATACAATCCTCAAGAACAAAACCCCAGGGCTATCAATTAAAGAATAAAATTCAAGAGATTTCATCATCAATCTTTCCAAATTCAAGAAATAAGGTATGTAAAGTGTTCATCCAAGGATTTCTTCCCCCCTTTGAGTTCAAGAAACCTTTTTCAAACTTGAATTTATGATTTCCATGTTGTGTATTAGATTATGTTCTTGAAGATGTTGTGGTATGATTTCTATGTTGGCATCTTTATTGAATTTCATGAAAGTATGTTAGCATGTGTGTTGAACTATGTTTTCTCCAAGTTGAAAATAATTAAATTGTGGATTAATGGTTGTAGTCATAATGCATCAATATGGTATTCATGTCCAAGTACAAGATTATGCCTTCTAGGTGTTTGATAAAATGCTAAATTGAGATTATGGTGCTTTTATGATCCTTTGGTGGTCTAAGTGATAAGCTTATGCTATACCCACATGTTCATAATGTCTTCCATGCTAAAGCTATGTCTTGTCTGAGTTTGATGGAATGCTCATGAGATTGATTTAATGAAATTATAATATGTTACCATGCTTCCCTATTTATGTGCAAGTTCATGACTTTCAAGTGATTGATGAAATGCCTCAAAGATTGTGTTGTGAGTTGTTGACTAGTGTCAAGTATTCAAGAATTATCATCTCTTACTATTTTATGCTATCGAGTCTTGGGGGTATTTAATACTTGATAATTTAGTTGTGTTCCTAGAGCCAGTATCAGTTATAGAACAATGTTAATCATGTCATAATTAGTAGTACTCTAGTTCAGGTACAAAACTCAGGAAAGCTCAGTACCAATCCAGTCCTATTTAGTATTCAGTTTAGTCCTCAATAAACTTAGTCAGATAACAGAACTTAGTAGTATTTTGATAGTCAATGGAATTCAGTAAACTCAACTCAGTTCAGTTAATCAGTATAATCAGTAACAAATCAGTCCAACCTAGTATGAACTAGGAAATTAGTCAGTATTTATTCAGTTGGGAGTAGGATTCAGCATCGAGTGAGCCCAAGGATAGGGACTCACCTACCAGCAGAGGGTGTGATCCTTAGAAGAAGTCTTTGCGTTCCAGAAATACGTAGCTAGTATAGGTTAAGACATCAAAAAGTGGTAGTTGAGATTTTATAAGGTGGCTTAACCTGATAGTTAAAGGTCCCACCATTCTCATCTGACAACTTGCTAGATGAGGTTATCTCTTTAGTATCCTTACCCATGGTACGATATTGACACCCTTCCAACTGGGGTTACAGTTTGGACCCCAAATCTATTCATAAAATTGGCATGTTAGTTATATGATTACCTCTTATAGTTTCAATCTCAGTCTTCAGTAAAGAATTCAGATAGTTTTACAGATTTTACGATAGTCAAATACAGTCACTCAGTTTAGTAGTCACTCAGTAAATAGTATATCAATTATCAATTGCATAAGTTAATCAGTATTTAGGAACAATATTCAGTATTATCTCAATTTCATTTATAGTTCACGTATTCATGCATATACTCTCATTCAGTCATACTCATGTTATTCAGTTATTATCATTCATGCATATGAACCCATGAATTTAGACATACCTCACTTTGTGTACCAGTACATTCACACGTACTGATACATACTTTTCTTTTATGCTATGGTGTTTTATACCATAGGTTCAGACGTACGGGCCCTAGAGCATTCTTAGTAGATCAGACTTTCAGCAGACAGACTAGTAGTGAGTCCTCATCATTCGGGGATATTCTTTTATTTAAATATCTCATTAGATTCAACATTTTAGTGGATGGAGTTAGTTGGGGGATTGTCCCATTAAATCCTTACCCAGGCAGTTCAGTTTATGAGGCTTTTCAGACTAGATGTTCGACAGTATTCATATTTTCGATTCTTATATTTTATTAGATTTTATCATTTCTCTTTACCAGTATTATAGTTTTGAACCTTAAGGGATTTTAGCCTATTTTTCCACATTATACAGTATTATTACTCAGTATTACAGCAAGTACTAGTTATGAGTTAGTTTATGGTCCTTCGGGATTATGAGCACCGTATAGTATCCAAGGTACTAGACTCAAGGCATTACAAACTTGGTATCAGAGGCTAAGGTTTAATAGTGTCCTAGGAAGCTTGAAAGCCGTATCTAGTAGAGCCTTATGCATGGGTGTGTAGCGTGCCATATTTATATACACGAGCCTATGAGATGTTTTTAAGAATAGTTTCCCTACTTGAAGTATTTATGTCATACGAGTAAGCATGATCTCTAGATAAACTCTCTTTCTAATCAAAGTTTCTTTTCCATCTATAGAAAATGCCTCCAAAGATGACTCAGGGAAGAGAAACGAGAGATCAGTTAGCCCCTCAGCCCGATCAGCCAAATCCTTTGGGTGAGCATATCTCCCACGCTGAGTTCAGGGCAGATTTCACCACCATACCTCATTCAGTTACTGCTTAGAATAAATGTCCAGTTACCATTCTGTCCAACCCAGTGGCTAATATTACAGCAACCAAGATTTGGGACTTCACCTGAAAGAACCCTCTACTTTTCACAGGGACTAAGGCAGATGAGGACCCTCAGGAATTCCTTGATCGGGTGCAAAAGGTTACTGATATCATGGGGGTGAAGGCTAGTGAGAGTGCTGAGCTAGCTATATACTAGTTGCAGGATGTGGCTCACACTTGGTTCAAATAGTAGAAATCTGAGAGGGCCATAGATGCAGGGCCCATAGAGTGGGAGGAGTTTTCCACTGCTTTTGTAGATAGAATCTTTCTCTTAGAGCTTAGAGAAGCTAAGGTGTTAGAGTTTATTAATTTGAAGCAGGGTAGTATGAAAGTGAAAGAGTATTCTCTCAAGTTTACTCAATTAGCTAGATACGCTCCTCATGTGTGGCAGATAACAGATCCTAAATGAGTAAGTTTGTGCTTGGGGTGAATTATAGTGTAGTGAAAGAGTGAAGAACCACAATGTTGATTAATGAGATAGAATTGTCTAGGTTGATGATCAATTCTCAGCAGATAGAGGAGCCGAAAAATAAGGAGAGAGAAAAGTAGAACAAGAGATCTAGAATAGGTAGTTTCAACTTTGCTTAGCCTAATTTTGAGGGTGGGAATCGTTCTCAATTCTGCCTGAAAACCTCAGTTCTAACTCCATCCTCAGCCAGTGCTCCAGTGCCAAAATTTAGAGCCGACAATAGAGATAGGGCTCCAGCTCTAAGTCTCAGGGTAGTGTCAGCAGTGCTTGAACCAATCCTCTTTGTCAGACTTATGGCAGGAATCATCAGGGTATTTGTAGAGCTGGAAGTGATTTTTGTTTCAGATATGAAAAGCCAGGCCAAAGAGTCAGAGATTATATCCAGTTAGGTTCTTAGGATCAACAAAATCGTCCTCCAACTCAGTTCGATTGCCCAAATCAATAGGGTGTCTCATCCAGTACCACCAGTGGGCAATGTATAAATAGACTCTACACTCTTCAATCCCGATAGGATCATGAAATTTCTCCTGATGTGGTCACTGGTACGTTACAAGTTTACCACTTACATGTTTATGCTTCGCTTGATCCAGGAGATTCCTTGTCTTTTGTTACTCCTTATATAGAAGTTGATTTTGGAGTCAGTCTCAAAATTTTAGTAGAGCCATTCTCAGTCTCTACCCAGTAGGTAAACCCATCATAGCCTGGCGGGTATACAGGAACTATCCAATTATGATATTTTAGAGTCACTTCAGCAGATTTAGTCGAATTAGAGATGACTAATTTTGATGTCATTTTTGGCATAGATTGGATTCATTCCTGCCATGACTCAATCGACTATAGAAATAGAGTTGTCCAGTTTTAGTTTCCGAATGAACCCGTCCTAGCGTGGAAGGATAGTACTTCAGTATTTACGGGTCATCTTGTTTCTTACCTTCGAACGAGGAAAATGATATCTAAGGGATGTGTCTATCACCTTGTACGATTCCAGGACTGTGGTTCAGAAACCCCTACTCTTGAATTAATGTCAGTAGCATGTGAATTCCCAAATGTGTTTCCCGAAGATCTTCCCAAAGTTTCTCCCAAAAGAGAAATTGATTTTGGAATTGATCTTCTCCTAGATACTCAGTCAATATCTATTCTTCTATGTAGAATGGCTCTAGTAGAACTCGGATAATTAAAGGAATAGTTAAAGAATCTCTTAGATAAGGGATTCATCAGACCTAGTGTGTCCCCGTGGAGTGTACCGGTTTTATTCATGCGTAAGAAAGATAGTTCTCTTAGAATATTATAGATTACCATTAGTTAAACAAAGTTACAATCAAGAACAAGTATCCACTCCCCAGAATCCATAACTTATTTGACCAACTTAGGGTGCCAGTTATTTATCAAAGATAGACCTTAGATCAGGCTATCATCAGCTCAGAGTCAGAGAAAGTGACATCTTAAAAATAGCTTTCCAAACTTAATACAGTCATTTCAAATTCTTAGTCTTGTCCTTTGGTCTTACCAATGCTCCAGCAGCCTTCATGGACTTGATGAACCGTGTGTTCAAGCAGTACTTGGACATGTTTGTCATATTTTTCATAGATGACATCCTGGTTTACTCTCGCAGTGAACATGATCATGCAGACCATCTCAGAATAGTATTACAGACTCTCAGAAATCATCAGTTATTTACCAAATTCAGTAAGTGCAAATTTTGTCTAAGGTCAGTAGAATTACTTGGCAATATCATTTCTGCTGATGGCATTAGATTTGATCCCTAAAAGACCGAGGCAGTGAGAAATTGTCCCAAACCTATCTCTCCATTAGATATCAGCAGTTTCTTGGGTTTGGCTGGTTATTACCGCAGGTTTGTTGAGGGATTTTCATATATTGTATCCTCCATGTCCAAGTTGACTTAAAAGAAAGTCAAATTTTAGTATTAGATTTTTACAAGAAGAGTTTTCAGGAGTTGAAAACTCGACTTACCTCAGCTCTAGTTTTGACTCTTCTAGATAGTTCAGATAGCTTTGTGGTGTACTGTGATGCATCCAGAGTAGGTTTGGGTTGTTTTCTCATGTATCATGGTAAGGTCATAGCCTATGCCTCTAGGAAACTTAAGCCCCATGAGAAAAACTATCCTACTCATGACCTTGAGTTTGCAACAGTAGTCTTTGCCTTAAAGATTTAGAGGCACTATTTATATGGTGTGTACGTTGATGTGTTCACTGACCATAAAAGCCTTAAGTATTTGTTTTCTCAGAAAGATCTAAACCTCCATTAGAGAAGGTGGTTGGAGTTGTTGAAGGACTATGACATGAATATCCTTTATCATCCGGGCAAGGATAATGTAGTGGCTAATGCTCTCAGTAGGCTTTCTATGGGTAGTGTTGCTCTTGTTGAGGATAGTAAGAAGAAGTTAGACTAGGAAGTACATTTGTTTTCCTGAATAGGTGTCCTCTTAGTCGACTCAGCAGAAGGTAGTGTATAAGTACAGAGTAGTTTAGAATTATCTCTAATTTTTGAGGTGAAGAAGAATCAGGATAGAGATCCCAGTATAGTCAGCTGAAGGAATCAGTTAAAGATCAAAAGGTTGAGTTTTTGTTACAAGAGGGAGATGGTGTTTTGCATTATCAGTGTTGTCTGTGTGTGCCAGGTGTTGATGACTTAAGACAATAAATTCTTGCAGAAGCACATGGTGCACATTACTCGATTTATCCAGAGGCCACTAAGATGTACCGTAATTTGCGGTAGATTTATTGGTAGAGTGGTATAAAGAGAGATATTGTAAAATTTATGGCTAAGTGCTCAATATCTCAGCAGGATAAGATTGAGCATCAGAAGCCAAGTGGGTCTATGCAAGAGTTCAATATTCTTACTTAGAAGTGGGAAAAAGTGAACATAGACTTTGTGATAGGTTTTCCTCGTTCTCGTCATCAGAATAATTTAGTTTGGGTCATTGTAGATAGGATGACCAAATCAGCTCATTTCCTTCCAGTCCATACCTCTTATTCAGCTGAGGATTATTCCAAACTCTACATCAAAGAGTTAGTTAGATTACATGGTGTTCCATTATCAATTATCTCAGATAGAGGTACCTAGTTCACCTTTTATTTCTTGAAAGCATTCCAAAAGGGTCTTGGCACCTGAGTTCACCTTAGTATAGTTTTTTACCCTCAGACATATGGTCAAGAAGAAAGGACCATTCAGACTTTGGAGGATATGCTGCGAGCGTGTATGATAGATTTTAAAAGTAGTTGGGATGACCACTTGCCTTTAATTGAGTTTGCATATAACAACAACTATCATTCCAACATTAGGATGGCTCTATTTAAAGAATTTTATGGGAGAAGGTGTAGATCTCCTATTGGTTGGTTTGAAGTGGGTGTGGCTATAATGGTAGGTCCTAACTTGGTATTTGATACCTTAGAGAAAGTTTAGTTGATTAGAGAGAGGCTCAAGATAGCTCAGAGCCAACAGAAATCGTACGCTGATATGTATAGAAAGGATCTTGAGTTCGAGGTTGGGGATTATATTTATTTGAAAATCTCTCCTATGAAGGGAGTGAAGAGGTTTGGGAAGAAGGGAAAGCTCAATCCCCGATATGTCGGTCCCTTAAAAATTCTCAGTCGCTTCAGCAAAGTAGCTTACAAGCTTGAATTTCCTTAAGATTTATCTTCAGTCCATCCAGTGTTCCAAGTCTCCTTAATTAAGAAGAGCATAGGTGACCCAGCAGTTGTAGTCCCTACATAGGTCCTAGATATTCAGAACAACCTCTCTTTTAAAGAGATCCCAATCAAAATCCTTGACTATCACATTTACAGACTGAGGAACAAAGTTCTTTGGCAGAACCAGTCCATTGAGGGAGCTACTTTGGAAGCAAAAGTAGACATCCAGACCAAGTATCCTTACCTCTTCTCCGCTAATCTAGACTCAGCCCAAGGTAATGGCTTTTCTTAAGCTTATTCAGTTTCATGTTCAGATTTCCATTACAAACTTGGTATCAATTACCTTTATATAATTAGTTATATGTTCATGAGTCAGTTCAATCACGTATTCATGTATCATATATGCATGATCAGTATGATAAACTCAGCGTATCAGTACTCCCAGTTATGTGTTCATGAACCAGCTCAGTTATGTACTCATGCATCAGATATAGATGTTCAGTGTAATAATTTAGTATATCAATAATATTAGCCCTATAGTCATGTCCCAGATGTTCTTCCTACTAGTACTCACAGTTCAGTCAGTCTCATTCGAGGACAAATATTCCCAGGGGGGAGATATTGTAAGACCTCCCAAAATTTATAGCTTAATTCAGTCCTTTAAGCTTGTTAAGGGGGTCCTAGACTTAGAAAAAAATTCTAGCTAAGTATTCAGACTTAGTTTATTTTTAGGCCTTCAAAATTTGGAAATCTCATTTCGTGACGTTGAAGTCCTTTAAATGTCTATATTTTAGTTAATTCATGATCAGGAAGGTCAGTAGGTGTTTTCCAACAAGTTTTGGATTTTTCGGACCTCGTCTAGACCACATTTGTAATCCCAAAATAAGGGACCAACATGATCTTGGCGCACCACATCACCTATCGCGTTGGTTGATATTTTCCTAGGTACTAGCATGCCATTATAGTGACCCAACACGATCTTGGCATGACGCATCGACTAACGCATCGATGCAACCGACGTGCTGCATCGACCTACGCATCAGTAGCCCAGTTTTAGTCATTATAACACCGTATTCTTAGGGGTATTTTGATCTTTTTCCTCAACCTTCAGTCCTTAAAACAATAAATTTATCCCCTTTAGAGGCATAATACAATCATTATTCATAAGATCCTCAAGAACAAAATCCGAGGGCTATCAATTCAAGAATTAAATTTAACAAATTTCACCATTATTCTTTCCAAATTCAAACAATAAGGTATGTAAAGTGTTAACCCCAGGTTTCCTTCCACCCTTGGAGTTTAAGAAACCTTTTTCAAACTTGAATTTATGATTTCCATGTTGTGTATTAGATTGTGTTCATGATGATGTTATGGTATGGTTTCCAAGTTAGAATCTTTATTGAATTTCATGAAAGTATGTTATCATGTGTGTTGAACTATGTTTTCCCCAATTTGAAAACACTTAAATTGTGGATTAATGATTGTAGTCATAATGCATTAATATGATATTTATGTCTAAGTACAAAATTATGCCTACTAGGTGGTTGATAAAATGCTAAATTGAGATTATGGTGATTTTATGATCCTTTGGTGGTCTAAATGATGAACTTATGCTATACCCACATGTTCACAATGTCTTCCATGCTAAAGCTATACCTTGTATGAGTTTGATGGAATGCTCATGAGATTGATTTAATGATATTATAATATGTTACCATGCTTCCCTATTCATGTGTAAGTTCATGACTTTCAAGTGATTGATGAAATTCCTCAAAGATTGTATTGTGAGTTGTTGACTAGTGTCAAGTATTTAAGAATTTTCATGTCTTACTGTTTTATGTTATCGAGTCCTGGGGGTATTTAATACCCAACAATTTAGCTGTGTGCCTAGAGCTAGTGTCAGTTACAAAATGGTCTCAATTCTGTCATGATCAGTAGTACTCTAGTTCGGTTACAGAACTCAGGAAAGCTCAGTAAACTTAGTATCAATCCAGCCTCATTTAGTATTCAGTTCAGTCCTCAGTTAACTCAGTCAGATAACAGAACTCTGTAGTATTCTGACAGTCAACAAAACTCAGTAAACCCAGCTTAGTTCAGTTAATTAATCCAATCAGTAACAGATCAGTCTAGCCTAGTATGAACTAGGAAATCAGTCAGTGTCTATTTATTTGGTAGTAGGATTCAATACTGAGTGATCCCAAGGATCGGGACTCACCTGCCAGCAGAGGGTATGGTCCGTAGAAGTAGTCCTTGCATTCCAGAACTGCGTAGCCAACGTAGGTTGAGACATCAAAACTTGCTAGTTGATGGTTGATGAGGTGGCTTAGCCTGATAGTTGAGGGTCCCACCATTCTCAATTGAGAATCTGCCAGATGAGGGTATCTCTTCAGTTTTCTTACTCGTGGCACAATATTGACACCCTTCCAACTGGGTTACAGGTTGGGCCTCAAATCTATTAAAAAAGGGGCATTTCGGTTAGATGATTACCTCCCACAGTATCAGTCTCAGTTTTCAGTAAAAAACTCAGATAGTTCTACAAATTTTAGGACTGTCAGATACAGTCACTTAGCTCAGTATGAAACTCAGCTAGTTCTATCAAAATCAGGACTATCAGACACAATCACTCAGTAAACATTATATCAGTTATCAGTTACATCAGCAAATCAGTATTCAGGCATAGTATTTAATATTATCTCGATTTTAGTTATAGTTCACGTATTCATGCATGTACTCTCATTCAGTCATACTCATGTTATTCAATTATTATCGTTTATTTATATGAACCCATTCATTCAGCCTTACCTCACTTTGCGTACCAAGGCATCCACACGTACTAATTCATACTTTTCTTTTGCACTATGGGGTTTTATACCATAGGTTCAGACATATGGGCCCTAGAGTATTCTTAGCAAATCAGACTTTCAGTAGACAGACTAGCAGTGAGTCCTTATATTTTGAGGATATTCTTTTATTTTATTATCTCATTAGATTCAACATTTAAGTAGATGGAGTTAGTTGGGGGATTGTCCTATCAACTTTTTATTCAGATAGTTCAGTTTTAGAGGGTCTCCAAACTGGATGTTCAGACAGTATTCAGTATTTTAGATTATGATAATTTATCAGATTTTATCATTTCTCTTTACTAGTATTACAGTTTTGAACCTTACGGCATTTTAGCCCATTATTCAACATTATACAGTATTATTACTCAATATTATAGCAGGTACCATTCTTGACTTAGCTTGTGGTCCTTTAGGATTATGAGCACCATATAGCGTCTGAGGTACCAGACTCAGGGTGTTACACATGGGTATAGTTATAGTAATGGGGAATGGAAGTGATAGACAGTCATATTATCTAAGATTTAGGTCATTAGTAAAGGAATGATTGATGGTTAGAGATATGGTTATCATGATAGGTGGGTATAAGTTACAAGATGTAACATGGAAATATTTTACTCTGTAGTTATAGATGAATTGGGTATTGTGATTATCCTTCCCCCATTACTTGTGATTATGTGATACATCATATGATGAAATATGGTTCTCAGATGGTATTAAGATGATATATGAATTTTTGGTCCTACTGATGTTGTTATATGGATCAGATGCCACATCAGTACTATTATATGGATCGAGTGTCACCTCAACATTAGTATTGGATTAGGTACCATGTTTTTATTGGTAGATGGACTGAGCTCATCCCCTTTAATTCATATTTGAGAGTTCCCCTTGACACTAACATGTGTGTACATCTTGCTTACATGCATTCATCATATTATTGCATAATTATAATGGGTCCTATGTTTGGAAGAATCTATTTAAGTGTAAGTGATGTAACTATATACTTTATTAATTTTAAGTTTATGTGTTATATTGTCCTACTTCATTTCATGTGTTGAGGTTGTGGGCATGAGTGGTGGACCGAGAAGTGTAGTAGTAATATTGGGTATATTTTACATAGCTGTGAAGCCAGGGGGAACACAGTCCTAGTGTTTGTCTTCCATTATTTACAAACTCAAACTTCAACCCCCCCCCCCATTTACTTTTCTATATTTCTTGTGAATTTTGTCAAGTTTGAGAGACTTTTCAATGTTTTCCCTATGGATTCGACCCCAACCTAGTTTGGGTTACTATATTTGACATCAATCGCAACATACTTTGTGAGAGGTTAGTTTTGGGCAACATCAAATTTTTTTGTCATTGCCATGGAAGATAGTGTTATTTGTAATTGAAATCAGTGGATTTTGTGAGTTTTATTTCTATTTCTAATTTGGTATATGCCGATGTATACCATACACTGTGAGTAGAGGCATTCCCTTACTCCCATTAGATACAGAGCCCGAAAGAATCCTATAAACAGCACAAAGAATGGAAGAGAAAGATCTAGATGATCTTCCTGCTGGGGTTTGAGACCCTCAAAATATACCCCTACCCCTACCTACTGATCTACAAAATATTATTGATAGACAGACAGAGAAAGTTTTAGTAGAGGCGACTGAAAAGAGAAGAGTGGCTGAGGATGCCAGGTTAGCTCAACAAGCACATCTAGCAAAGCCAAGACAAATAGTCAATTCATGTGCAGTTGTGATGGCGGTAAGGAGAGAGCTAGGGGTTGAAGAGCTAGATTAATCCCAACTTATCAGTATGTACCACCACATAATGAAGATAAAGACATAGGTTTTGTAGATCCTACTAAGAGTAGAGTGATTGTTTCATCTGCCTTACCCCCGAATGTTAAGTTTGATATTACCAGCACAGTGATTCAACTATTAAATTTGAAGGGTGTATCTCTGTGGCAACAAAAAAATTTGTGAATATGCACCTATTAATTTTATAGGGATATGCACCTCATATACCATTCCTGGGGTGGATCAAGAAGCATTAATATTATGATTGTTCCCCTTTTCACTGACCGATGAAGCATCATTATGGTCGGGAGAACTTCTTAGAGGCTTAATCACAACTTTGCAAGAGTTGCATAGATAGTTTTTGAATCGATTTTTCCGCCGTCTAGGATGTTGTAATTGAAGGATAAGATCTATAATTTTAGGAAGTTACCTGCAGAGTCTATGTATGAAATGGGGTTTAGATTTAAAAGAAATTTGATCATGTTACCTCCATAAAATTCAAAGATTAAATTTATTAGAGATATTCAATAGATCTTTAAATATTATCTCTAGGGCAATGGTTGACACAATATCTAGAGGTACACTTATGCATCTACGTTAGGAGACATACCAAGAGATGTTAGATGAGATTTCTACCACTAATCAAGCATGGAATACACGGGAGGCTAATAGAAGAGTTGGTACATATGCTATTGAGGTTGCAAGTGACTACAGAGCTAGTGATGATACAGTTGAACAAGAAGTTGCACAGGTCAGAACTGATATTGGCTATTTTCTAAGTAATTTGGAACAATGATAGTTGAAAATGTGAATGCAGTAGAAGTGTAGAGAGTTATATCTAGAAAGTATAAGTCTGATGCAGATGAGAAAGAAAAGTATTTGGATCGTAAAGTGGTGGGTTTCTGAACCAAAGGCCAAAGAAATCAAGTTTGAAACTATTATGGTGTTAGTCACAGAGATAGGAGTGGAGACTAAGACGGTGATTGGAGGCACAACAATGAATACAAAAAAAGAGTGACAGATATGTACCACCAGGTAGCCAAGATACTGAGTCTAGAATGGAAGAAATATTGTCAAAATTAGTAAAAGTCCAAAAAAGTCAAGAGAGATGTCTTAAGTAGATTAAGGTAGATCTATCAGGGATAAATCAAAAGGTTGAGTTGCATGCTACTGTGATCAAACATCTAGAGTAGCAGTTCATCCAAATATCGGCCACATTAAATTAAAGACAGCTTGGCACTCCACCTAGTAATACAATGTTGAACCCAAATAATGATATTCATTGTCATGCAATTACTACTCAGAGTGGCAAAAACACCATGGACCCGCCCATGTCCTCTTTAAATGAGCCAAAGATTGATGATGATCCTATTGCTGTTAAGGGAGCACCTGATGTAGAAATAAAGAAATGGCCTAATATTGAGGATAATAATATGGCTAACAAAGGTAACGGCAAGGTTGAGAAACATGTTCTTAAAACCATTCCAAGACATCGACCACCTTACCCACAGAGATTAAAAATACAATAAGAGGAGAGCAAATATCAGAAGTTTCTATCTATGTTGAAGGAGCTATCTGTAAACATTCCATTAGTTGAGGTGTTGGAGCAAATGCCATTCTATGCAAAATTCATGAATGATCTAGTCATTAAAAAATAAACGGTGAGCTATGATCCTCCCAATAATGTTCATTACTGTATTGATTTTGCCTCTAGATTATTAGTAGAGAAGAAGAAAGACCCTGGAGCCCTCACCATCCTATGTACTATTGGGTCTTTCAACTTTGCTCGGGCATGATTGAGGAGCAAGTATTACTCTCGTGTCGTTGGTTGTGTTTAAGCAGTTGGGGTTGGGATCACCCAAACCAATACTAATAAGATTATTAATAGTTGACTGAATGGTGAAATATGAAATTGGTATTCTATGTGATGTGTTTGTAAAGGTGACATCTTTCATCTTCCCAAATGTCTTTATGATACTTGATTATGAGGTGGACTTTCAAATCCCTATTAACTTATACAGACCTTTCCTAGCTACGGCTAGAGCATTGGTTGATATGAAATTGGGACAGATAGGGTTAATACTCAACAATGATCAGGTAATCTTTAATGTATTTCATTCAATATAACAATCGAATGATATAAGAGTTGTGTCTATAATAGACACCATTGATGATGTAGATGTTGGTTCCATGGTTGTTCTTATTAAAGTAAGGTTATATGTTCAAGCCTTAGCAGCAGTGATTATGAACTTCAATGGTGATGGCATTAATGACTATGATGAGATGATAGGTGCGCTTTATGAGAATGGTTCTTATAGTTTTGCACCAAAGATTCTTGATCTGTATCTAAAGAATAAAACACTCCACTTGCTCGCTCGTTTATTAAGGTGCCACCTGTCTTAGAGTTGAAGGCCCTCTCTTCTCATTTGTGCTAAGCATTTTTGGGGGCCGACAATACTTTACCAGTAATCATTGCAGCTGACTAGATACAAATAGAAGTGGAAACTTTATTATCAGTGCTACAGAGATTCAAGAGGGACATTGATTGGTCCATTGCAAATAATGCGGGTATCCCACCTAGTTTTTATACTCACAAGATCCAACTTGAACTGGATTGTGTTCCAAGTATAGAACATCAGCGATGACTTAATCCTCCTATGCATGAGGTGGTGTAGAAAGACATAATCAAGTGTTAGATGTTGTGTAGTTTATCCCATTAATGATAGCAAGTAGGTCAGTCTTGTACAATGTGTTTTAAATAAAGGAGGTATTAATCTAGTGACTAATGAGAACAATGACCTAGTGCCAATGAGTTTAGTCACAGGGTGGAGAGTGTATATCGATTACAGGAAACTGAATACATGGACCCAGAAGGACCACTTCCCTATGCTCTTTATGGATTAGATGCTTGACAAATTTACGGGCAGGGGGTGGTATTATTTTCTAAATAGTTATTCATGATATAACCAAATCACTATTGCACCTATAGATAAAGAGAAGACGACCTTCACTTGTCCTTATGGGACCTTTGTATTCAGGTGTATGCCATTTGGGTTATGTAATGCTCCAGCCATATTTCAGAGATGTATGATGTCAATATTCTCTGACATGGTAGAATACACTATCAAAGTATTTATGGATGATTTTTCGATAGTTGGTGATTCTTTTGTTGACTTCTTTGTTCACTTGACAAATTCTCTTCGTAGATGTGAGGAATGCAATTTGGTACTTAATTGGGAGAAGTTCCATTTCATGGTTAGAGAAGGCATTGTACTTGAGAACAAGATTTTGAAAAGGGTTATAGAGGTAGATAGAGCTAAAATTAAAGTGATCAAGAAATAACCTCCACAAATTTCTATGAAGGGTATTCAGAGATTGTTAGGTAATGTGGGATTTTATAGATGATTCATCAAGGATTTCTCGAAGATTGCCAACCCTCTTTGTAAGATTCTCAAGAAATAGGTTAAATTTAATTTTGATTAAGCATGCTTGAAGGCTTTTGAATACCTAAAAGAGAAGTTGATGAAGGTTCCTATCATCGTTTCCCCTGACTAGTCCTTGCCATTTGAGATCACGTGTGATGCAAGAGAAGTGTCCTTAAGTGTTGTCTAAGGCCAAAGAAGGAAAAAGATTCTTTATCAAATCTACTATGCCAGCAAGGCATTAAACCCTACTCAAAAGAACTACACAGTTACTGAAAAGGAGTAATTAGCAGTGATTTTTGCTTTTGAAAATTTTTTATCTTATCTGATTAGGACGAAGTTAATAGTGCAAACTGATCATGCATCATTGAGGTACTTGATGTCGAGGATGCAAAGCCTTGATTAATTATATGGGTCCTTTTACTGCAAGAGTTTGATTTTAAGGTCAAGGACAGAGAAGGCATTGAGAATCAAGTTGCAAATCACTTTTCTAGACTTGAGAAAGAAGTGATGCAGAAAGTTTAAGATGGGATCAAAATTGATGATAGTTTTCTAGACATATAGGTATTGTCTACTTCTCAAGATCTAATTCTATGGTTTGCAGACTATGCAAATTATCTAGAAAGTGATTTTGTCAAAGAAGATCTATCTTTCCAATAAAGAAAGAAATTTATGCATGAGGATGGGGTAATTCGCAGATCTATCCCAGAAGTAGAGTGACGAACATCTTTAAGGCTTGTCATTCATCTCTAGTTGGGGGTCACCATGGAGAAACCTGCATAGTTCACAAGATCTTACAATGTGGGTACTACTGACCTACAATATACAAGGATTCTAATGACTACACTTCAGCCTGGGACCAATGCCAGTGCAAAGGTAATATCTCTAGGAGCCATGAACTCCCAATGACCACTATTTTAGAATTGGAGTTGTTTGATGTATGAGGTGTGGACTTCATGGGACCCTTTATGAGATCCTTTGGTATGAAGTACATTCTTATGGCTGTGGATTATGTGTCAAAATGGGTGAAAGCAGTTGCGCTCCCCAATAATGAAGGAAAAAGTTCCATGGCCTTTTAGATGAAGTATGTCTTTTCTCGATTTGGCACTGAATATGCAATCATTAGTGACGGTGGGTCACATTTCTAAAATCTCCTATTTAAGATTCTACTTAATAGGTATGGACTAAACCATAAGGTGGAAATGCCTTACCATCTGCAGACTAGTAGGAAGGTTGAGGTGTCCAACAGAGAGATAAATTCCATTTTGGCAAAGACTGTGAATGCTGATAGAACTGATTAGTCAATAAAGTTAGATGACGCATTATGGGCCTACCGAGCAGCTTTCATGACTCCCATAAGTTTTTCTCCATATTAGTTGGTGTATGGGAAGGCATGTCACTTGCCTGTTGAACTTGAACATAAAGCACTGTAGGCATTAAAGAAGTTGAACTTTAAGTGGAAGGATGCAACAAAAATAAGAATAGTAAGATGAATGAGTTGGATGACTTCCAGCTCCGTGCTTATAAGAGTTATATACTTTAACAGAAGACGAAGATGCATTATGATTGCAAAATCAAGAAAAAAATATTTGAGGAAGGTGACCAAGTATTGCTATATAACTCAAGACTTTGCTTATTTCTAGGAAAGCTGAAGTCAAGATGGTATGGTCCATTCACTATGGTGAGAGTGTTTCCATATGGTTCCTTAGAGTTGAAACACGATGGTGAAGCCCCGTTCAAAGTAAATAGGCAAAGGGTAAATCACTACATGGGTAACAATGAGAATTTAAAGTGGTACTTGAAATAGACCTTGGTGAAGACTGCATAACCAAGGCAATTGCATCATGCCGCGACATTAAATCAAGAGCTACATGGGAGGCAATCCATGAGGCTAGTTGGTAAAGTCTAAGTATCCAACTTATCCACATTGTAGCGCAATGTTAAATCAAGCGTTGTGTGGGAGGTAACCAATATTTTGTACTTAACAAATTATAGGATAATATGTGTGTTTAATGTGTAGGATTGAAGACTGTAGGAGTTAGCTAGAATTTGTAGAAATTATTTCATACTGACTCTTCACAAGTCATAACCAAATAATACAAATCATGAACAGTAGTCGTAAGGACCTGGAACTTAGATAACATTCAGGTAAGTGGTTTCTGGAGTCATTACAACTCTCAAAATGAGTCGTAACCTCTGGTTTTGACTCATCACCTTGAACCGTAATGAATCCAGACCCAGGTAAGGTCCCAAGTCATTATACAGGGAGTATGAGACCCATAAACATTTTTTAGAGTCGTATGCATTACTTGTAACCAAGCTTGATAGCTTAGGGGTCGCGGGTCAACTTGATCTAGATTGGCTTTTAAAAAAAGGTGGGGCACCCAAATTAGGAATTTGACATTTCAAAGAAAACTCTCTATATTTTTAATGATTTCTAGGTTATAAGGACACCAAATTAACTTCAAATCATTAAATCAAAAAAGTTATTCCTCCCAAAAATTGATAATTCATCAAGAAATAGGGCCCAAACTCATATGAACTCAAGAAAACCAAAACCTCAACAAATAAAGTAAGTGATATGCTTCAAAGTTTATGTATCAAGTTAAATTCGAAAATGGTTTGAGGTTTAAGGATTTCTTAAGTCAAACATGTGCATACAAAAGTAATAAAACCCTATTTCTTGATAAATTGTGCTACGTAGTGATAATGGAAATGCACTTAAACTTGTGCCTTAATAGTCTATTTTTTGATAAATGTAGGGGTAGTAAAGTGTGTAATATAATGTGGGATTGAATGTTCGAACCAACTCAGGATAATCCCTCCTGTTATAGTGGCTACAGGGCTCCTAAAGACTTATAACGATAGGTAACAGGTCGTCACAAGACTGATAACCATTGATTACATCGATGATTAGAAGAGTGTGGGTTCTGGTATTATTACGACTCAACCATGTGATTTCTAATCAATCCCTATGACTCATATGCAGAATTTGTACTGACTAGGTTTAGTTATGCATAGTACAATATGTTTCTGGTTAACTTATGAGTGTTGGTAATGAGTCATAAGCTAACTTTATGACTTGTTATGAGGACTCGTAACCTCACCAGTAAGCTCTAACTTATTTACTATTTACCTTATCACTCATTCATACGAGTCATACACAGTGGTCATGACTCATACCCCTAGTCATAAGTAGTTTAGTACATGTACACTAAGACTAAAGTTTCTCATTTTCTTTCCTGTTCATAAAATCTCACTAATTGGTTTGATGCGATCAGGTACTCATGGCTCCTAAAGGTGACTCAGCATCCAACCAAACCCCAAAGAAGACATTAAAAAGAAACTAGCCCTCAAGTTTTATTACTAACTAAGTAACAACAAAATCGCCAAGTCAAGGGATGACCTCATAGAATACCCACTGAAGAGGAAGGCATATCCAAGGAAAAGAAGACCTTGGGGAAAGAAAATAGTTACAGAAGAGGACACACCTCCAAAGGGGACAAGAATGAAAAATCTAAGAACTTCCTTATCATACTCACTATTTTCTTCTGACGATGACAATAATGATGAAGAAGAAGAATATGATGATAATGCGGGCACGGAAGAGTCAAACTCCTTCAAGGTGGAATCGAAGAATATAAGTGAGGAGGAGGATGTTGTTACCCCTATTGTTGTTCAATAATCATCATCACTACACCAAATACAATTGTCTATTGAACCTGCTCTGGTGCCTATCATTGAACGATAGGGGTACCCCAGAATACAGGAAACAAATAATGCAAGGTTTGAGGTAAACCCAACCACAGGTGATGCAAGGACAGAGATATACCTTGAAAAAATATTAACTACAGTAGGTAAGTCTAAGATACCTGGGTTTGCTGCTATATTCCAATAGTATGAATTTCATTGGATAATCTCAGCATCTGGTAAATTCAGTTTGCCATTGGTACTGGAGTTTTTTCTTCATAAAAGGTGAATTACAAAGGCATTACGAATAGGGACACTTTTGGAAGGGTGATGACCCGATCACATCTTAACCATTTATGGAGTTTGGGTGAACATTTCCCCGAGAACTATTTTAAGATTCTTGCATGGACCTAACTTTCAGCCACCAGTGAACATAACTAAAATTGAGTACTACACGGATAAAATATATAAAGTTACAAAAAAGAAAATGGGGTCGGAAGATAAGGTGATAGACTTTCGGTTGATAGCAAGTTTGATTGCTATAAATGGGGAAGAAGTTAGTTAAGTGGTAGGTGGCCCAGGAGTGACCTCATAGTAGATTAAAAAATAGACTCTGAGTTTCAAGGCTAAAGCATGGTGGATGTTGGCTCAACATAGATTGTGTCCCACTACTCGAGACAATGTGCTTAGTCCAATTGGCACAGCCCTGATAACAGGGCTCATGGTGGGTAATGAGTTCAATGTTGCTCAGTTCAGCTCGACAGAAATATGTGATCGAGCAGTAGGCAGTGAAAATATGATACTGGTATTCCCATAATTATTCACGCGGATTTTCTTGGAGGCAAATATGGAAAAATACATTGAGTCAAAGACTACTAATGATTTGGGGTTGATTCGGGATATAGAAAAACCCATGACCAGGCAGGCTAGAAAGGGGTTGCATTACTAGTCGATCCAATATAAAATAGAGGAAAAAGTACATAAGCTACTGGGACAGATAACACAATTGTTGAGCGTGAGCAGACTAAACCCTAACCTGTGGCTGAAGCAATTCCTACTCGTACTCTTATTTCACCACCTGCTCCAGCCCTATGTCCATCATCACCTAGATTCACACTAGAAGGATATGTGATTTTTCCCAGGATAGTTTAAATAAAACTATGAAAAAATTAAGAACTGTTAAAGAAAAGGTGAGATTGATGGAGAATGGGGTGAAACCCTGGGTTGACAAGAGACTAAAAGATTAAAACAAAATAATATAGGAACGGCTTGATGTTTTTGAGTGGCAAAGCACTCGGCAGCTTAAAGGTCTATAGGCCCTAGATATAAAAGGAGTAAAATCTAAGATACATGAGCTACAATAAATTGTTAATAAGCTAGTTGAGAGGATGGTGTACCCCATGCCTGTGATTCCAGAAATCCAGTTTGAAGAAGAGATTGAAAATATCTAGGACATTGAAAACAAAAATGGAGGAAGAAAGAAAAAAGAACAAAAAGCGAAAGAGAAGTAGAATTAAAGATGATGATATTGAGATAGCATTGTGAGAGAGCATCCAAAGTGAAAAGGGCTGGGAGGTGAGAGTCCAAGAGTTGGCTGCTGATGCTGGCAGTTTGAGACTGTCCATGGATATTAAGAAGAATAGTGACACAGCTTTGATATTTGATACACTATTGAGTTCACTTTCCATAATCGGTGCCACTACTATGGATATAATCCCAACAGTTGATTGGACTAATGCAATGAAGAGTGGGGCCTGATCTGAGGGTACCCCTATACTTTTTATTGCTTAATTTTGCTCTTAGAATGTCAAGGGTTAACTTCAATAATATATAACTTTTATTAAATGTAGAATTTTCTAGATTTAGACCCTCCATTGTGTAGATAATTGAATAAGCTTTCCATCGATATCAATTTCACCTAAATTCGATACTCTGTTGAGAAGTTATGGCACTTTTTGTAAAGTAGTGTGTCATTTAAGCAAGTACCGCATCGTGGAGAGGGCAAATTTGGCAATTGTTAATTTTCATTGGACCTCCACGATTGGCCCGCATCATGGAGAAGTTCCAAGTCCCAGTCATCCATTTCCAGTGGCTCACTGCAATGGTGGCACATCGCGGTGATGACAAAAATAGGACTCGTCCCTTTTTCAGTGGGCCAATGTGATTTCACCGCATGGCATTAGATTCTAATTTCCTAGTTGCCTTTTTTCAGTGAGCCACCACGATAGTGTCATATTGCAGTGGCATGCAAAGTTGGAATTTTCCAGTTTTCGATAAAAATTTTGAAAGGACTATTTGGTTAATTCCTAAGCCCCCAATTCGTCTAAAACAAGGAATTAAGCATATCCTAAGAACTTTATGCTTAGTTTGACCCATTCTCTCTTAAATAAAACCCTAGAGCTCAAAAGCTTTAACCTCCAAAAATCCAATTTCCTCCATTGTTTCTCCAAGAAATAACTAAATTAAGGGTTCTCAAATCAACATAATGAAGAGGCCATCTTCAAAAGCTCAAATAGGAATCAAAATAAAATTCAAGTTTCTTCATCTAATCATTAATTAAGGTATGTGGGGTTTATGAACAAGGATCCACTTTCATCCTTGTGCCCAAAGCCAAGTTTTTATTTCAAATTTATATAATTTTGAATTATTATACATGAGTTTGAATTATGTTTTATACCCATTATTGCTATTTGCAAGATTATGAGATTTCAAGTTTTTTATGAAGTTGAATTGCATGTCTATTTCAATATTTTCATTCCTATTGCGGTAATTTCAAGATTTAGAGATGAACTATCATTGTTTTCATTATCAAGCATGATTATTATGATGTTTTGACATGAGATTGATGCATGGTTTATTATCCCTAGATTTAACATTTTAATTTCAAGAAAGATTATCCTTTAAGTGTCAGATGGTCATTTTATTTTTAGATTTTCAGTAAAGATTTGATCTTTCGATACTCAAATAAGATTTGGAATCCCCTTTATAGATTTCAGAAGTTAGAATAGTTTTATTCACAGATTGAATTAGATAAAAGGATAATTGGTTTCATAATAAACCCTTATTCTAGTTTTAAAGTGGATTTCCAACAAAATAAGCATATAAATTAAAGGGAGTAGTATTTAGCACCGAGCGAAAAGTGTGGAATTAGCGGGCCCTAACTTTCACAAAAATACATAGACAACGTAGGTACGGATTATCATATTATTTCTATTTCTCTATGGATGATAGATATAGATGCGATCACTTAGATTAGGTTATACTCCTTGGCAAGAGTATGACACCTCTCCCCATCGTGAGGTTTTCCCCAGAGGGGAACAAGACGTTGGACTCCCTGTTAGCTCACATAATTTATGTTGGTTAGAAGAACCTCCCTACAAAACAAGTAATACTAATAGAATAACAAAAAAGATTTTAGAAAATTAAGTGTAAAGGCTCACAGCTTTATTCAGATTATGCTTTCCAAAAAAATATTAGCTATAGATTTCAACTTTCAAATTTTAGATATAAAAATGAGTCCTTTCTATACTTATACAACATGATTTATAGACTGATCACTAGCACAACTTTTAGAACTAAATGTTATGATTCACTAGATTTATTTAATATACTTTACTACTCATGAATACATATTTCACTTTCTCAGTTACTCAAGCTTATGTAAGTCATTTCCATTTGGCATGAATTATTTTACAAATGATGATGATGTTTGTTATACTATTTTTATGTATGAATTTCACCCCAATATACTCGGTAAATCCTCAAAGTACTAATTCATATTTACTTCTATGTGCTACATTATCTCATAATGTAGGTTCAGGTGCTCAGTTCAAGCAGCATGAGTAATTTTGAGCATCTCTATCTATATCCCGACAGTTGGTGAGTCCTCATAGTTTAGGGACTTAGTTAGTTAGATTTTCATCTTAGATGATTCGGTATTCTTTTCAGAAAGTTTGAGTTAGTTAGGGATTTGTCCCAGTGGCTCCCTAGTTATTAGTAGTAGAGGCTTGTCAGACTGCTAGACATGATTCAAACTTACAAGATTGGTTTTTCAAAATTATATTTAGATTATTCTTAGTTAACTCAGACAGTTTTTTGCATTTAGCATGAATTTTATGTCTATATTTTCCTTATGATGAGATTCAGATTTAGTATAAGGAAGGCAGGGTTAGCTTAAGGCTACTCGTAGTATTGAGCACCGTGTGATGTCCCAGGACCAGGTTTTAGGGCATTACACCCCATGATGATTCATTTTGAGTAGGAACCTAGGGCAGCTAAGTATTTCATCTTCCCCTGTATTTCATTGCTAGATGCACTGAGGATAGAGCATAGATTTTAATTGCAGTTGGGGTTGTACCACGGTCGTTGCGGGTTATGGTTGTCGTGTTTCAAAACCTATTGGATGAAGTCTAGAAATTTAGGAACTAGCATACATGTGTGTATTTTTTTATGCTTAATAGAGAAAAATGATTTGCATAGACAATAGATAACATATGCCGTAGTTTGAAATTTTGAAATTCTAAAAAAATGGACACCCCTCCTGAAAACTTTTGTGTAATACTGTGTGATCTGTGTGCACATATGATGGCTGAGAATCCCTTAATGGCACTAGAATTAGAAATGAAATTAATTGTACCATGTAGTATCATGAACTAGATATCTAGTTCTTAACATTGTGACCCTTTTCTATGTGAGAGTGAGGAATTACTTAGTCCCTAATGTGCACGGAATCTAGAACTTGCCCAGTTGCTTTTTCCTAGAAGTTAGGATGGTCAGTTTGGAGAAGATCATAGGCCATTTTTCAAATTAGTCCACTCAATCCAAAATATCAGACCAAATGATGTATAAATCCCTTATTACCAAAAGTTGAGCCTAATTGACCGATTTTTGATGTTTTACACCAATTTCACCTTCTTGTCTAACTAAAATGAACCTATTTTTGGCCCTGGTCCTCCTTGGAAACTGTGCACCTCAACTTAGGAAGATCGGCTAAATTGAGGGTGACTATTATAGGGGTAAGTAGGGAAAGAGAAATATAAAGGAAGAAGTGTAAAGGAAAAAGGGAATAAGGGCAGGTTTGGTGAAAATAAAACAAAACAAAAGAAAAATAAAAGGTACTAGAAAAATAAAAGGAAAATAAAAAAGAAAAATGAAAAATAGAACCTCACCCAACCCACAAATAGGCATGAAAAGGAATAAAATGGAGAAATAAGGGTGACGTTAATAAAAAATGGTAGAAAAAGTGGACCCCAAAGAAAACTTAGTTCCAAAGAGGTTAAGTCACTTAAAAGAACTATAATATTCCATAACCATCCCTAAGCCTACATTACAAGCCTAACAAAGTCCATTAGTGATCCTAGTCTGACCGTTTGAAAATTTAGGTTAAGAGCATAACGGCAAGCCTATGGCATTCTGTGTACACCGATCAAAACTTATTTTCTAAGTATGAGTGTCTCTAGACCATCCTTGAAATAATAAAATGTATAAAACTGAGAGATAAGAACGTCTCTAAATGTGAGGGTGCATAGGGTAAGATGTCAAGTTACTTATTTGTTCGGGTAGTGTGTATTACTTGGGCCTAGTTGTTCATTACTAATGTAATGCCATAATTAGATTCATGCATGTCACATTTTTGCACCAAATCATTATGCACAGTAGTATTTTGAACAACAAGATTGTAAGGGGATAAAAAGGTGTTCTTGAGATGAATAAGAAATCAACTGCCAAATATGTCACAGGTTCTTCATAGTTAAGCATCGTGTCTTTGTGGGTTTGAATTATGGTTTGCCTAAGGACATACAAAATTCTAAGTTAAGGGTGTTGATGTTCCTTGGAAACAAGTTATATTCGATGCTCAAAACAAGGAATTTATGCTTGGGCTTAGGTTATTTTGGTACATATAATGTGCTTTTTATGATTATTATAGGTGAAATAAGTTAACATTAATGTTAGATTGAAAACATGAAAGAAATGTCTAATAAAGTTGATAAACTGGTCAGGTTAAGAGTCATTAAGGAACTATACGACTCATATCCATAATCATCAGTATACTAGAAGCAAGAGTAAAGCTAAGAAGTAAGGTAAAAAGTGACTACGACTGGTGACTACAACTTGTAAGAATTGATTATGAGTCATGAGGAGAAATCATAATGTAAGCAAAATACAAAGCTTAATTCTAGAGGTGAATTCATCGAAGACCATGAATCGTAAGATCTGATTACGACTCATAATGAGAAGTCGTAAAGAGACCAGTATTCAGAGCCGTGAAAGTCTAAGGCTCAAGTGATGATGAGTGAGGACCACGAGTGATAAGGACAGACTATGACTCGTGGTGACGAATGGTAAGGAAAACAAAAGATTGAAGTCCTAAAGATCAGCCAATGGAATACTTATAACTAGAATCGTACAACTCATAAGGAGATCTTACGAGTAGACCATACGAGTCATACGATTGCCAACATAGTTTTCCTAAATTTTTTTATTAGGACTTATTTATTATTTTGAGATACTATAAATACAATAGAGTTATTTCTTTATTAGGGTACACACTTTAACAACACTTTTGATATTTTTAGCATAATTTTCTTATTGTGATTTTGTTCTTGAGAATTTGTGTTTTTATTAAATTAGCGACGCTGTATTTTATCTCTTTCATCATTGTACAACTAATTACATGTATTTTGTATTGATAAATATGGATTATTGCATAAACATGATTGTCTAAATTCTCTGCTTTGGGTTGTGGAACCCTGGTGGATTAGCTACAAAAGGGAAGTAGGAGATTCATATATTAGACTATCATTGCATGTATAAAAAACTTGGGTTTTGGACCATGGAAAATTTCCTAAGAATTGAGATCATTGTTCTTATGATGACTCATGATACGAGTCATATGTTATGGGTACGAGTCAGGGGACCCTATTTGTTGGGATACCAATGAATGGTGGTTAGGTTTGTATTATAGTAATGACTTGATAGTATGGTTCACTGATTTGGTTATAAGTTATTAGGTTGGTCCTCTATTTAATCAGAAACTTAGTTACTTGACTTGGTTTTGAGTACGAGTGGCTCACTAAGAGCCGTGACAATAGGTTTCTAGTCGTGGTGGGAGCTCGTATGTTTTCTAGTATCAATCTTTTTAAATTCTGTCTTGGGTATTACCAGACCATACGAATCGTATGGTCTAGTCATGAGTTGGGGCAAGTTAGTCATATGGTGGATAGTGTGTGGTGTCCAACCTTCTATTTTGGTAATGATTGGATGGTACCATTCGTATGTTGTGGTGATGAGTTAGAGGGTCAACTCGTACCCAACTATGACATTTTTTATAGTTTTAAAATTGGGGGATCCTAGACATTTCCCTCTTGTAAGTCCTTTTGATACCACGACATAAAACACCTTTGATGGTTTCATTAACCTATTATTCTCAATCAAACACTCTTAAAAATCTCTCAAACTCTCTGTTCAAGCAAGAAGCTAAGGTTTCATCAAGACAATTAATTAGGGGTTTTCAAGAGTGATTTTCTTCGTCTTCCTTAGTGTCTAAGGCATGTTACTCCTCCCTCATTATTAGTTCAACAAAAAGCATGTGTTTTATTATTTGATTTTCATGATATTGTTATGATTTTGACTTCATGGTTGGGCGTTTTGGATGTTAATGGTAGAACAGTGTTTCTAATAGTTTAATGATATTTGTTTCATGCTCTTAACATGCTTTGATATTGTGGAATGCTTGTTAATGTTAAATGGCTTTAGGGGTACTTTGGACTCCCTCAAGTTACATGGTTATGGTTTTGAAACATATGTGCCCTCTACCTATTTGTTAAAATGCCAATGAGAATGACTTTATCTTATAGTTTGACTATTATTAAAATCTTTGTATTGCATAAAAAGGTAAGGGAACTTTAATTAGTTTAGTTGGGTTTAAATGGATTGGAAAGGCCTTGGTTGCTAAGGCCTTGATTTAATTGGAAACTTTGGAGTCAACTTTGTTTACTGGCTTTGTATGGCAAGAAAGGATAGACTTGCAAGCTCTAATTTTGGTATGGCGATACCAATGGTTAATGCCTAATTAAAATATGACTTGGTAAACTGTTTGGTTATGTGTAAAAGGTTTAATTGGGCTTAAAGGTGATTGAGTAGCAAAGTTGTGAAAGGTAGATGTCCCGGTGGGATCACCATTGAAAACTCACATTTAACGATGTAAGGGTGGTCTTAGTGACCATGTGCATTATGTCACACTTCATATTTTGGGGATCTACTAGTCATCGCAGTTTCTTTTCTCCTGTCAGGCAGCTAACACTCACTGAGGCCCTTTTAGCAGGGGAGCTGAACCCATATAGCCCGTGGGGGGTTTTAGGATGGTCAAGCTATAAAACCCAGGCTGAGGTTTTAATTTCATGCTAAGCCCAGTTCCCTAGCCCAGCATGATATATGTATGTATATATGTGGTTTCATATGGTTATTTGACTTAGTTTTAAATGATGGCATTATTTTATCCTTATTCTTGAGTACATGATTCACTCCACTAGCCATCTTTGGGCACTGTATTCCCACGTGATGCAAGAACCGGCCATACTACTTCCCTCCTGCTCGGTGACTTTGACTTTGGGGATAGCTTCGTATTAGATTAAAGAGGTGAGTTTCCATGCTCTGAAAGACTTCATTTCATGTAGTTGGCTACTTTAAATTAGTTTTTTTTCTTGGATTTTGGTTTTGGCTATGATCGGGGACATGTCCCGATCGGATGTTCTATGATTTCAGTTAGAGGCTTTGTTGGACTACTATAGACATGGCCGGTGTCGGTATTAGTGTCAGCCTTGGTATTGGTATTGGCATTAGGCTGGCACAGATTGGATAATTAAATAGATATTTAGTTGGTTATAGTTATGGACTTCATTAAATGTTTTGAATTTACGTTGGTTTTGTTTGTTATATGTTTGAAATTCATCCGACATAGGGTGCAGGACGGTTATGGTTGGGTATTGGGGGTGGTCTTCATTGTAGGTTGTACTCGAGATACCCGACAAGACTAGGCCTTAGTTCTAGTTGAGTCATACTGGTATTAGAGCCCCAGATTCATGGTCAGTTGGGAGTCCACAAAGTCGTATTGAGTAAAGTCTCTTTTAAGGGTTGTAGTGTGCCACACTCGTAAGGGAGATGATATGAGGTATTTAGGAATGTTTATCTTTCTTGCATTTTCTTTCATTTTATTTTTGAGCTGTAAAGTCTAAGGTCCTAAAATTCTTCTCTAATTCATGTTTGTTTGCTTTTCAGATCAAGTAACGCCCCAAATATGGTACCCGTAATGCTACAGGTGCTTATGACCCCGAAGGACCACAGGCTAACCCATGACTGATATCTGTACCTGAACACTGCATAGTATACATATATAAATATGGAAACATAAGCTGTAGGACCATAAGGTTCAAATCTGAAACATAAAATCTGATAAAACAATGTTTAAACGGGGTATAAAAATGCCCAAAACTGAAATAAACTATCTGAATATACTATAGTCTGAAAGCCTCTAACTTGTCTGAATAACGAGTTGATGGGACATGTCCCCAACTGACTCCAAATACTGAAATGAACAAAGTAATGAAATGATAAAGTAATGACATATCCTCGATGGATAATGACTCACTGCTAACTCTAACTGCTAGATACTGGAATGCTACTGATGCTTTAGAGCTCTTGCTTCAGAACCTATAGTGTAAAGTAAAACACCATAGCACAAATACATCAGTGTGATTGAATGTACTGGTATGCCTGTGAGGTAGGCTAAATGCAATTGTTCATATGCATGAACAATACTAAATGAATGTATAACATGAATGTGAGAATACATGCATGAATAAGTAACTGTAACTGAGACCATACTGACAAAGGGTACTGAGTTCTGAGTACTGATTAACTAACTTCTGGGTTTACTGATACCGATAACTAAGTCTACTGAATACTGGGGAACTAACGGTATATTACCGATAGAGGAATGATTGTTTCTAACTGTTCTGATTATAAAGATCTGGTCTGATTGACTGTATCTGACAATCCTGAAACTAATTACTGGTAAAGTGAGTTACTGATAACTGACATAACTAATATAGTTGAGCTAACTATTATAACTGATATAATAGATACTGAACGACTATATCTAAAAGTCTATGTTCTAATGGAACTAGCTGAGTTTTATACTATTCTGAGTTGACTATATCTGACAGTCTTGAATTCTGTAGTACTATCTGAGTTCTATTACTGAGACTGTATGACTATATCTCGCAGTCCTGATTCTATAACTAAAACTGTGGGAAGTAGTTATCTAACCTACATGCCCCAAATAATCACAATATAGCTGAGTTGGAGTCCAATCTGTAACCCCAATTAGAAGGGTGTCAATACCGTGCCACTAGTAAGGAAAATCTATGAGTAACCCTCATGTAATAGGTAACTCTAGTGAGAATGGTGGGAACCCTCATATAGCAGGTTAAGACACCTCATCTGCCCTCATATAACAGGCTATGATGTCTAAACCTACGCTGGCTATGTAGTTCAGGAACACAAGGATTTCTTCTAAGAATCACACCCTCATATAACAGGTGAGTTCCCATCCTTGGGTTCACTCGGTGCTAATTCCTACTACCATCTAAATAGACACTGAACATAATTAACTAAACTAGACTAGACTGATTTCATAGAGTTTCGTTGACTGACAGAATACTACTGAGATTTCTGAATTTACTGAGATTTCCTGAGTCACATGACTGACTGAGTTCTATGAATCATGGATTGACTGAGGATATCGTAAAACATGACACTGGATCTAGGTAAACAACCATATTTTTTAGGTACAAGAACCCCCAGGACTCGATAGAAGAAAACTGACAAAGCATGATTTTTTTGAATACATGGCCAACATCAATAATTCATACTACGATAGTAGGGGATATTTCATGAAGCACATGGTTATCATAATCTTGTAAATAGCTTAGAATACACATGACCATGTCTTAATTTCATTATTTTAATATCATGATTATATCATCACACAATTGCATTACACAACAATCCTCATGAAAATCATTTTAAACTGAGGGGAACACATACATTCATAACTTGGGTCACAATCTAACTATCAAGCATAATTTCTATTCTCCTAGGCATTTTATCAAACACTTAGGTTGCATGATTTAAGGCTTAGGCATGAGCATGAATTTAATACAACCTTACTTCACAATTCAACCCAATTTCATGATTTCA
>JAPEIP010000102.1:152685-166713 GCA_026120095.1 Capsicum chinense | reverse complement strand
TCATAACTTGGGTCACAATCTAACTATCAAGCATAATTTCTATTCTCCTAGGCATTTTATCAAACACTTAGGTTGCATGATTTAAGGCTTAGGCATGAGCATGAATTTAATACAACCTTACTTCACAATTCAACCCAATTTCATGATTTCAGTCAATATATTAGCGTAATATAATAAAGAAATAATAAAGGTTCCATCTTGGAATTCATACAATAACAACACATGAACATAATTCAATTCATAGAATGAATATAACAATTCATAATTTAAGACTTGATTGTTGGTCTTCATGGACGAAAGGAGCCCATAAATGAACACTATGCATACCTTAGATGGAAGATTCTTGATGATTCACGGAGAAATTTTCATGAACTTGGATCCCCAATTGAAAACCCTAATGTGTTCTTTATAGGCTTTTGAGTAAAAAGGGTGTATTTTGGTGTAAATGAGGCTTAAACCCGTGATTAAGCATTATATAGGGTTGGGAAAATTACCACTTTTCCCTTAAAAATGTGGAAATTTAATGACTAAATAAATGGGCACTGATGCTATGAGTGATGCGGTGCATCGAGGGCTACGACGTGATACCCTACGTGGCATGCCATGAACGTGTCGAGCCTCAGTTATTTTGGCTCTGGCAGTCTGCATAACTGGTGACCAACGCGAATGGCGACACGGCGCTTTAAGATCGCATTGGTCCACTATTTTTGACTTCTAATCTTGATATAAACGAGTTTCCAAAGAATCAAAAACTTGTCCGAGAACACCTATTGACCTTCCTGATCATAAATCAATAAAAATTCGGACCATTAAAGGACCTAAAGGTGGAAAAATGAATTTGACAACTTTTGAAGGCCAAAATTAAGTTATGTCTAGAATGTATCTAAAATTTTCTAAGTATAGGACCCACTTGACACGCTTGAAGAACTGTATTAAGCTTTAGAATTTTATAGGGTCTTACAATATCTCCCCTTGAGAACAGTCATCTTCGAATGAGACTGACTGAGAGGGGAAAAATGATAGACTGAAACATATACTGAGCATGAACGATTGGAACATGATTTCATGACTGACAAGACTGATAATTGAATATATCATGCTGAGCATGCATATCAGATGCATATGTAACTGATTCATGAATGCATGACTGAGTGTTCTGATAAGCTGGGTTTTCTCATGATGAGAATGCATATCTAATGCATAAATATGTAACTCACATGATGCATGAATGATTATACAATGGTACATAGTACCAATTTTATAACGAAATTCTGAGCATAAAACTACATACCAAGTTGGTAATGAAATTGAACATGTAAACTGGGTAAACTTAAGGAAAGCTATTATCTTGGAATGAGTCTGAATTAGTGGAGAGGAGGTGAGGATACTTGCAATACATGTCTTCTTCTACTTCCAAAGTAGCTCCCACAACAGACTAATTCCGCCAAAGAACTTTTACTAGAGGGACTTCTTTATTCCTTAATATGCAAATCTGGTAATCTAGGATTTCAGCTGTGATTTTCCTCATGAGAGAGACTGTTCTGAACATCTATGCTCTGAATAGGGACTACAAATTTTGGGTCACCTATACACTTCTTGAGCAAAGATAAATGGAAAACTATATAAACTGAGGCTAGATCTGAAGGTAACTCGAGGTTATAAGCTATCTTGTGGTAACGACTGAGAATTTTTGAAAGGATCGACATATAGGGGACTGAGATTTCCTTTCTTGTTGAAACACTTCACTCCCTTCATGGGAGAGATCTTGTGATACACATAGTCACCAATCTTGAACATGCATAAATAGGAACATGAGAACATAGCTGAGCCTATAACTGATGGCATGAACTTAGTCTTGAACGTGATGCATGAATTAAATACTATGAATTAAATATTATGAACTAAATCGAGCCTCTAAATACATGGCTCATGGCTGAAACTAAATAACTGGGATCTAAAACTGAAACATGATACATAAATTGAGCTAAACTTACATCTATCTAGTTGGTTCACCTTAGAATAGTTATATCTATGAGACTTTGGATAGTACATCTAGATAGAAGGGATAGGAAACCAAACCATTCCAAATTGTCCGTCTAACTGCTAAACTAAATTTCTAGTTTTACAGACTAACTCATGATAAAAGATTATAGTCGACTAGAGACTTTTCTCTAACACTCTTTCTATAGAGTTCTAGCGGTTTTACGGTGCAAGGAAATGTTGGCCTTACCTAAATAAGACAGATGAATACTAGGCATGTAAGACTTAACCTCACTTGGTCTAAATAGTTGGACTCAGACTATAGAGTATTATACATAGAAGTTAATGGCTGACTGGGTATCATGAGGTAACTGAGCATAAATTTTGTGAAAGCTGTATTAATTATGGATGTAAGACCGATTGTACGACATAATTTGGAATATTTCATAGACTAGGGTACTCAAATACTAATAACTGAGTATTTGAAAACTGTATGCTATGGTCAAGCAAGACTGGAATTGAACTAAATTTTTAATCTAATTACTGAACTGAAGCTGACACTATAATTAGGATTCATACTGGAACTAAATGCCGGGTACTAATAATTGAACATTGATAACTATGGTTTAGAGTGATACTGAAGTACTTAATTCTGAGATTGAACACTTATTTTTGAGTACTAAATGTTAAAACTATAACTGAGATAGCAACTAAGTTTTGATAATTATGCAATGAAGACTGGCATAAATCAAGGATCTAAAAGTGTACTCTCACTCTGTACTTTCCTAACTTCTAATTACATCCTCTTGTTAGCTCTTTACTTGCATACTTAACATGACATTCAAGCCTATCTTCATTACTACACCCTTGGGTAACATAAGCATTCAACAATCTTCTCTTAATATAAAATATTTACTCTCTCCCTACTAAGCAACTACTTATCACTACACTGTTTTCACAAAGAGAGCTTCCCGAAGGGTTAAATTTAGAGAACCTGAAGCATGAATCGATACTAACTAAACTTGACACATGGATGAGGCTTGAGGAACATAATATCAATAGCTTTGATTTACCCAAAAGGTATGAATTGACGATATAGTGGATACATGAAATATCCTAGATTTAACTGATCAGTAGGAGCGCATCATGAGTCATGGAAGTTAAGCATACTATAAATCGTGACACGTGTACATGAGTCATGATCTTTATGATTGGAGTTTGGAGTTTCCTACATTCATGGGTCATGACTTGGATTGCTCAGTGGAGTAAAAATTAACTCCTTGTGCTGTGAACTAGAATTGTACATAATTCCATGGAAAAAGTGTGAATATAAACTGGGTTTATGGAATGGAGGTGTAAAACATATGTAGGCATCATGCTGACTAAAGTATTAAACTTTACACTGAGATAAGGATGGGTTAGGAATCGTCTTTCCCTTACTGTTTTCCTATACATGCCGGCACTACTACTGGAATCTGAAGGCCTGACTCTTTCTGAGCCTTCATAACTGAACAGTGCCTGTATATCTATACTGCTATGATAGACAGACCCTCTAGGCGGAGACTGAGAAAGGTCCTGTTAATACTTGGTCTGACCTCAATGTTGATAGTGACCGCATTAGTAGGACTTTCCTGATTCTGTCGGGGCTGAAAGCATGGTATCTATTTGGGTATTGCCCACTGATGGAGCTGGATAAGGCACCCTACAGATTCGGGCAAACGAACTAAGCTGAAGAATGATTATGCTGGCTTTAAGGAATGGGTGTAGGACAATATCGAACTTTGTGACCTGACTAGCCACATCCAAAACACACATCACTACCGGCTCTGCATATGCTCTTATGATACTTACCATAAGTTTGACAAACGGGATGGCTTCGGGCACTACTAATACTTCCCTGAGGTTTAGGACCTGGTGTCCTATCTTTGAATTTAGGGAATGAAGTACTGGCCAAGGAAAGAACTGGAACTGAAAACTTTGGGTGGAACTGAAAGTGGTTACCACCCTCTAACTTAGGCTGGTTAAAACTGAGGCTACCTGTTCTAGTTCTCTAATTTTCTCTCTTTCTTTTATTTTTACTATGCTTTCTCACCTCGATCTGCTAGGCGTGAATCATATGCTTGGGTGGGATAATGTCCTTCTGATTTCTCTAAGATACTACTGAATAGGATATAGTAAGGGATTCGAATCTCAATTCACCATGTAAAATATGCTCGTCCAGGGAATCTACTTTGACGGGCGAAAGTACCGACTGGTTCTCGGTCCTCCTTTCATTAGTCCTTTTACGAGACATGTTCTGCAATAAAAGAAAGGATCGAATTATACTGAGAGTTCAACTTGATCTAAGGCTTACTTTTACGATATAACTACTGAAAGAAGGGAAACTGTTCCTAAAACATCTCATAGCCCCCTGCACATAAGCTTGGTGCACAACATACCCATGTACAAGACTCTACTAGATGCGGATTCTTAGACTTCCTAGGACACTATTGAACCTTAGGCTCTAATACCAAGTTAGTAACACCCAAAATCTGGTACCCGTAATGCTACATGGTGGTCATGACCCCGAAGGACCATAAGCTAACCCATGACTGATATCTGTACCTGAACACCACATAATATATGTATATAAATGTGGAAACATAAGTTGTAGGGACATAAGGTTCAAATATGAAACATAAAATCTGCTAAAACAATGTTTAAATATAGTATAGAAATACCCAAAACTAAAATAAACTGTATGATTATACTATAGTCTAAAAGCCTCTAAACTGTCTGAATAAGGAGTTGATGGGACATATCCCTAACTAACTTCAACTACTGAAATAAACTAAGTATTAAAATGATAAAGTAATGATCATATCCTTAAAGAATGAGGACTCACTGCTAACTCTGACTGCTGGATACTAGAATGCTACTGATGATCTGGAGCTCGTTCTTCTGAACCTATAGCGTAAAGTAAAACACTATAGCGCAAATGCATCAATACTATTGAATATACAGGTATGCATATGAGGTAGGCTGAATGCAAGGGTTTATAAGCATGAACAATATTAAATGACTGTATAACATAAATGTGAGAATACATGCATGAACAAGTAATTATAATTGAGACCGTACTGACACTGGGTACTGAGTTCTGAATATTGATTTACTAATATCTGGGTTTACTGATACCAATAATTAAGTCTACTGAATACTAGGGAGCTGATGGAATATTATTGATAGAGGAATGATTTTTTCTAATAGTTCTGATTATGAATAATTGGCCTGATTGACTGTATCTGACATTCTTAAAACTGATTACTCGTAAAGTAAGTTACTGATAATTGACATAACTGATATAACTTAGATAATTGGTTTAACTGATATAACTAATACTGAGCCACTGTATCTGACAGTCTATGTTCTGATGGAACTAACTGAGTTTTGTGCTATTCTGAGTTGACTGCATCTGACAGTCCTGAATTTTGTAGAACTATTTGAGTTTTATTATTGAGACTGAATGACTGTATCTGACATTCCTGATTCTATCACTAAAACTATAAAAAGTAGTTATCTAACCGACATGCCCCAAATAATCACAATATAGCTAAGTTAGGGTCCAATCTGTAACCCCAATTAGAAGGGTATCAATACTGTGCCACTGGAAAGGACAATCTGAGAGTAACCCTCATATAATAGGTAAATCTATTGAGAACGGTGGGAACCCTAATATAATAAGTTAAGCCACCTCATCTACCCTCATATAATAGTCCATGATGTCTCAACCTACGCTGGCTACGTAGTTCAGGAACACAAGGATTGTTTCTAAGAATCAAACACTGATATAATAGGTGAGTTCCCATCCCTGGGTTCACTCGGTGCTAAGTCCTACTCCCATATGAATATACTTTGAACATAATTAACCAAACTACACTTGACTGATTTCATGGAGTTTCGTTGAATGACAGAATACTACTGAGAGTTCTGAATTTACTGAGATTTCCTGAGTCATATGACTGACTGAGTTTTACGGATCATGGCTTGACTGAGGATATCGTGAAACATGACACTGGCTATAGTTACAAAACTATATTTTTTGGATACAAGTACCTCCAGGACTCGATAGAAGGAAACTAACCAAGCATGACTTTCTTGAATACATGGCCAACATCAACAATTCATACTATGACAGTAGGGGATATTTAATGAAGCACGTGGTTGTTACAATCTTGTATATAGGTTAGACTACACATGATCATATCTTTACTTTATCATTTTAATATCATGATTATATCATCACACAATTGTATTACACAACAATCCTCATGGAAATCATTTTAAACTTAGGGGAACACATACATTCATAACTTGGGTCACAGTCTAACTATCAAGCATAATTTCTATTCTCCTAGGCATTTTATCAAACACTTAGGTTTCATGATTTAAGGCTTAGGCATAAGCATGACTCAATTTTATTATTTTAGTCCACATATTAGCGTAATATAATAAAGACATAATAAAGGTTCCATCTTGGAATTCATCCAACAACCACATATGAACATAATTCAATTCATAGAATGAATATCACAATTCATAATTTAAAACTTGATTCTTGGTCTTCATGGAGGAAAAGAGTCCATGAATGAACACTATGCATACCTTAGATGGAAGACTCTTGATGATTCACAGAGAAATTTGCTTGAACTTGGATCCCTAATTAAAAACCCTAATGTGTTCTTGAGAGGATTTTGAGAGAAAATGGTGTATTTTAGTGTAAATGAGGCTTAATCCCATGTTTAAGCCTTATATAGGGTTGGGAAAATTACCCTTTTTCCCTTAAAAATGTGGACATTTAATGACTAAATAAATGGGCACCGACGCTATGAGTGACGCGGTGCATCGAGGGCTACGATGCTATACCCGATGCGGCGAGCCATAAACGCATCGAGCCTTAGTTGCTTTGGCTCTATTAGTCTGCACAACTGGTGACCAACGCGATTGGCGATGTGGCGCACCAAGATCACGTTGTTCGATAGTTTTGGACTTCCAATCTTGATCTAAACGATTTTTCAAAAAATCCAAAACTTATCTGGGAACACCTATTGACCTTCTTGATATCAATCAGTAAAAATTCGGACCATTAAAGGACATTAAAGTGACAAAATGAATTTTTCAACTTTTGAAGGACAAAATAAAGCTAATTCTAGAATGTAGCTAAAAGTTTCTAAGTCTAGGACCCCTGTTGACACGCTTAAAGGACTGCATTAAGCTTTAGAATATTATGGGGTCTTACAATATCTCCCCCTTGAGAACATTCATCCTCGAATGAGACTGACTGAGAGGGGAGAAATGACAGACTAAAACACATACTAAGCTTGAACGACTGGAACATTATTTAATGACTTACATGACTGATAACTGAATATATCATACTGAGCATGCATATCTGATGCATGTGTAACTTATTCATGAATGCATGACTGAGTGTTCTGAAAAGCTGGGTTTTCTCATGATGAGAACACATATCTGATCCATAAATATATAACTGGCATGATGCATGACTGATTATACAATGGTCCTTAGTACCAAGTTTAAAACGAAATTCTGAGCATGAAACTGCATACCAAGTTAGTAATGAAACTGAACATGTAAACTGGGTAAGCTTAAGGAAAGTTTTTATCTTAGATTGAGTCTAAATTAGTGGAGAAGAGGTGAGGATACTTGGTATGCATGTTTTCTTCTGCTTCCCAAGTAGCTCCCTCAACAGACTAATTCTGCCAAGAGACTTTGACTAGAGGGACTTCTTTGTTGCTCAGTTTGTGAATCTAGTAGTCTAGGATTTTGGCTGTGATTTTTCTCATGAAAGAGACTATTCTGAACATCTATGCTCTAAATAGGGACTACAACTATCGGCTCACCTACACACTTCTTGAGCAAAGAGACATAGAACACTGCATGAATCGAGGCTAGATCTGAAGGCAACTCGAGCTTATAAGCTATCTTACCATAACGACTGAGAATTTTTGAAGGGACCAACATATTGGGGATTGAGCTTTCCCTTCTTATCAAACCGCTTCACTCTCTTAATGGGAAAGATCTTACAATACACATAGTCACCAATCTTGAACACGGATAAATAGGAACATGAGAACATAGCTGAGTCTGTAATGGATGACATGAACTGAGTCTAGAACATAATCCATGAACTGAATCAAGCCTCTAAATACATGGCTCATGACTGAGATTGGAACTTGAGGGGTAACTTCTGAGTATCCCCTACTCCAAACTGGATTCATTATGTGAAGAGAGAATGGGATGCTCATGTTATGAACGTTTGGGGGATTATAGAGTATCTCCCCCTTGGGACACTATGTCCCTCAAAGAATACTGAGTTGGATAAGCTATTGGGGATACTGAAGCGATACATAAGGTATCTACGAACTGAGTCTTAGCTGAATAACTGGGATCTAAAATTGAAACATGATACATGAACTGAGCTGAGCTTACGTCTATCTACTTGGTTCACCTTATAATGGTTATATCCTTGATACTTTGGATATTATGTCTAGATAGAAGGGACAAGAACCCAAACCATGCAAACTTTTCTGTTTGACTACTAAACTGAATTAGTACTGGTTTTATAGACTAACTCATACTGAAAGATTATAGTCGACTGAAGCCTTTTCTCTAACACTCTTTCAATAGAGTTCTAGCGGCTTTAGGACACAAAGAAATCTTTTCATTGTCTAAATAAGATAGCTGAATAAGAAAATCATTACATGGCTAAAGTTTGATAAGATGAGTTGAGGCCTACGAACACCATTTAAGATGAAATGACTAAGCCTCTTGCACTGCAAATAAGATTACTAAAAAGATTTACTTGGGTGCTGAACACGAGTGCATAAATGTACTACATATCTGATTGATTGGATAGCTGACAGCTAAATACTGGGTGTGTAAGACTGAACTGTACTTGGTCTGAATAGTTGGACTAAAACTATTGAGTATTATACATAGAAGTTAATGGTTGACTGGGCATCATAAAGTAACTGAGCATGAATTTCATGAAATATGTATTAATTGTGGATACAAAACCGAGTGTACGACATGATTTGGAAACATTTCATAGACTGAGGTACTAAAATACTAATAACAAAGTATCTCACAACTGTATGCTATGGTCAAGCAAGCCTGGAACTAAACTAAGTTTCTGATCTGATTACTGAACTGAATCTAACACCATAACTAGGATTCATACTAGAACTAAATGCCAGGTTCTGATAACTGAACATTGATAACATGGTTTAGACTGATACTGAAGTACTTAATTTTGAGACTGAACACTGATTTCTGAGTAATGAATGTTGAAACTATAACTGAGATGGCAATTGAATTTTGATAGTTATGCAATGAAGACTGGCATAAGTCGAGGATCTAAAAGTGTACTCTCACTCTGTACTTTTCCAACTTCTAATTACAACCTCTTGCTAGCCCTTTACTTGCATACTTAACATGATATTCAAGTTTTTCTTCATTACTACACCCTTGGGTAACATAGTCATTCAATAATTTTCTCTTTACATAAAATATTTACTCTCTCCCTTCTAAGCAATTACTTATAACTACATTATTTTCACAAAGAGATCTTACTAAAGGGTTAAATCAGGAGGACCTGAAGCATGAATGGATACTAACTGAACTTGATACATGGCTGAGGCCTGAGGAATATAATATCAATAGCTTGGATCTACCCAAAAGGTCTGAACTAAGGATGTAGTGGATACATGAAATATCCTAGATTTAACTGATCGGTAGGAGCGTATCATGATTTATGAAAGTTGAGTATACTATAAAGCATGACATGTGTACATGAGTCATGAGCTGCATGGCTGGAGTTTTGAGTTATCTGCATTTGTCGGTCATGACTTGGATTTCTGAGGGGAATAAAACTAAACTTCTTATACTGGGAACTAGAATCGTACGTGATTCCATGGAAAACGTGTGAATATAAGCTGGGTTCATGGAACGAAGATGTAAAACATATGAATATAAGCTGGGTTCATGGAATGGAGATGTAAATCATGTGAAGGTATCACACTAACTAAAGTACAAAACTTTACACTCAGATAGGATGGGTCAGGAATTGTCTTTCCCTTACTGCTTTCTTATATATGTCGGCACAACTATTGGAATCTGAAGGCCTAACTCTTTTTTAGATTTCATAATCGAACAATTCTTGTATATCTATTGGGCTATGATAAATTGGCACACTAGGTCGGAGACTAATAAAGGTCCTATTAACACTTGGTATGACCTCAACATTGATAGTGATTTCATTAGAAGGACTTTCCTAATTCTATTAGGGCTAAAGATCATGGAATCTGTATGGGAACTGCTCACTGAAGGAGCTAGAGGAGGTACCCTGCTGATTTGGGCAACCACGCTGAGCAAAAGAATAATAATACTGGCTTTGAGGATCGAGCCTAGGACAGTATCATACTTTGTGACCTGACTTTCCATATTCGAAATGCATATCACTGCCAGCTCTACACATGCCCTTATGATGCTTACCAGAAGTCTGACAAAGAGGATGGATTTGGGAACTACTAACACTGCCCTGAGGTTTAGGACCCAATTTAGGGACTGGAGTACTGTCCAAGGAAGGAACCAGAACAGAAAACTTTAGGTAGAACTAAAAGTGGTTACCACCCTCAGACTTAGGCTGGTAGAAATTGAGGCTACCTATTCTATCTCTCTTATTTTCTCTCTTTCTTTCTTTCTTACTATGTTTTTCTACCTCGATTTGCTGGGTGTAAATTACATGCCTGGGTAGGACAATGTCCTACTAATTGCTCTGAGCTACTATTGAATAGGATATAGTAAGAGAGTCGATACTGAATTCTACATGAAAGACATAATCGTCCAGGGAATCTACTTAGATGGGTAGAAGTACCGAATAGTTCTTGGTCCTTCTTTCGTTAGTCCTTTTGGGAGACATATTCTGTAGTGAAAGGAAGGAGCGAATTAAACTGAGAGTTCAACTTGAGCTAATTCTTACTTGCACGATATGAATACTAAAAAAAGGGAAACTATTCCTAAAATATCTTATAGCCCCCCGTACAAAAGCATAGTGCACAACACACCTATGTACAAGACTCTACTAGATGCGGCTTTTCAGAATTCCTAGGACACTGTTAAATCTTAGGCTCTAATACCAAGTTTGTAACGCCCCGAATCTGGTACCTGGAATACTACATGATGCTTATGACCTCAAAGAACCACAAGCTAACCCATGACTGATATCTGTACCTGAACACTACATAATATACCTATATAAATGCAGAAACATAAGCTATAGGACCACAAGGTTCAAATTTGAAACATAAAATCTGATAAAACAATTTTAAATGAGGTATAGAATACCCAAAACTAAAATAAACAGTCTGAAAGTCTCTAAACTATCAAAAGGAGTTGATGGGCCATGTCCCCAACTAACTCCAACTACTGAAATGAACTCAACTACTCCAACTACTGAAATGAACTAAGTACTGAAATGACAAAGTAATGATCATGTCTTTGGAGGATGAGTAATCACTGCTTACTCTGACTACTAGATACTGGAATGCTACTGATGCTCTAGAGCTCATGTTTCTTAACCTATAGCATAAAGTAAAACACCATAGCACAAATGTGTTAGTATGATTGAATGTACTGGTATGCATGTAAGGTAGTCTAAATGCAAGGGTTCATATGCATGAACAATACAAAATAACTGTATAACCTGAACATGAGAATACATACATGAATAAGTAACTATAACTAAGACCATATTGATACTTTATGATGAGTTCTGAGTACTGATTTACTAACATCTAGATTTACTAATACCAATAACTGAGTCTACTGAAATTGGGAAACTAATGGTATATTACTGATAGAGGAATGATTGTTTTTAATAGTTCTGATTATGAAGAACTGGTCTGATTGACTGTATCTGACAGTCCTAAAACTGATTACTTATAATGTGAGTTACTAATTACTGACATAACTGATATAACTGAGATAACTGGTATAACTGATATAACTAATATTGAGCGACTATATCTGACAGTCTTTGTTCTAATAAAACTAGCTGAGTTTTGTATTGTTTTGAGATGACTATAGTTGACAGTCCTGAATTCTGTAGAACTATCAGAGTTTTATTACTTGGACTGAATGACTGTATCTAACAATCCTAATTCTGTAACTGAAACTTTGGGAAGTAGTTATCAAACTGATATGCCCCAAATAATCACAATATAGCTGAGTTGGGGTCCAATTTATAACCCTAATTAGAAGGGTATCAATACAGCACCACTGGTAAGGACAATCTGTGAGTAACCCTCATATAATAGGTAACACTAGTGTGAATAGTTGGAACCCTCATATAATAGGTTAAGCCACCTCATATACCCTCATATAATAGGCTATGATGTCTCAACCTACGCTAGCTACATAGTACAGGAACACAAGGATTGCTTTTAAGAATTACACCCTCATATTACAGGTGAGTTCCCTTCCTTGGGTTTGCTCGGTGATAATTCCTACTCCAATTTGAATAGACATGAGTGTAATTAACTTAACTGGACTAGACTAATTTTATGGAGTTTCATTTACTGATGGAATACGACTGAGATTTCTAAATTTACTGAGATCTCCTTAGTCATATGATTGATTGCGTTATATAGGTCATGGCTTGACTGATGATATCATGAAACATGACACTGGCTCTAGGTACGCAACTATATTTTTTGGGTACAAGTACCTCCTGGACTCGAAGAAGGAAACTGACAACGCATGACTTACTTGAATACATGGCTAACATCAACAATTCATACTACGACATTAGGGGATATTTTATGAAGCACGTGGTTGTCATAATCTTGTATATAGGTTAGAATGCACATGATCATGTCTTAACTTCATCATTTTAATATCATGATTATATCATCACACAATTGCATTACACAATAATTCTCATGGAAATTATTTTAAACTTAGGGGAACACATACACTCATAACTTAGGTCACAGTCTAACTATCAAGCATAATTTCTATTCTCCTAGATGTTTTTATCTAACAATTAGGTTGCATGATTTAAGGCTTAGGCATGATCATGAATTTAATACAACCTTAGTTTTCAATTCAATCCAATTTCATGATTTCAGTCCACATTTTAGCGTAATTTCATTGAGACATAATAAAGGTTCCATCTTGGAATTCATACAATAACAACACATAAACATAATTCAATTCATAAAATAAATATCATAATTCGTAATTTAAAACATGATTCTTGGGCTTCATGGCTGAAAGGAGTCCACAAATGAACACTATGCATACCTTAGATGAAAGATTCTTGATGATTCACGGAGAAATTTCCTTGAACTTGGATCCCCAATTGAAAACCCTAATGTGTTCTAGAGAGGATTATGACAGATAAAGGTTTATTTTGGTGTAAATGAGGCTTAATCCCATGTTCAAGCCTTATATAGGGATAGGATAATTACCCCTTTGCCTTTAAAAACACGGACATTTAATGACTAAATAACTGGGCACCAATGTTATGAGTGGTGTAGTGTGTCGAGGGATGGGATGCTATACCCAACGTGGCGCATCATGAATGCATCGAGCCTCAGTTGTTTTTCCTCTGGCATTCTGCACAACTGGTGACCAACGTGATTGGCAACGCGGCACACCAAAATCGCATTGGTCCACTATTTTGGACTTCCAATCTTGATCTAAATGAGTTTCCAAAAAATCCAAAACTTGTCTGGGAAAACCTATTGACCTTCCTAATCATGAATAAAAAAATTCAAACCATTAAAGGACATTAAGGTGGCCAAATAAATTTTCCAACTTTTGAAGGGTAAAATTAAGCTAAGTCTGGAATGTAGCTCAAATTTTCTAAGTCTAGGACCCCTTTGACATGCTAAAAGGACTGTATTAAACTTTAGAATTTTATGGGGTCTTACAGATCATGTCTCCTCGATGATTTAAAGCTCACAAAAACTCTTTTATCCT
>JAPEIP010000102.1:87032-152585 GCA_026120095.1 Capsicum chinense | reverse complement strand
AGACATATTCTGTAGTGAAAGGAAGGAGCGAATTAAACTGAGAGTTCAACTTGAGCTAATTCTTACTTGCACGATATGAATACTAAAAAAAGGGAAACTATTCCTAAAATATCTTATAGCCCCCCGTACAAAAGCATAGTGCACAACACACCTATGTACAAGACTCTACTAGATGCGGCTTTTCAGAATTCCTAGGACACTGTTAAATCTTAGGCTCTAATACCAAGTTTGTAACGCCCCGAATCTGGTACCTGGAATACTACATGATGCTTATGACCTCAAAGAACCACAAGCTAACCCATGACTGATATCTGTACCTGAACACTACATAATATACCTATATAAATGCAGAAACATAAGCTATAGGACCACAAGGTTCAAATTTGAAACATAAAATCTGATAAAACAATTTTAAATGAGGTATAGAATACCCAAAACTAAAATAAACAGTCTGAAAGTCTCTAAACTATCAAAAGGAGTTGATGGGCCATGTCCCCAACTAACTCCAACTACTGAAATGAACTCAACTACTCCAACTACTGAAATGAACTAAGTACTGAAATGACAAAGTAATGATCATGTCTTTGGAGGATGAGTAATCACTGCTTACTCTGACTACTAGATACTGGAATGCTACTGATGCTCTAGAGCTCATGTTTCTTAACCTATAGCATAAAGTAAAACACCATAGCACAAATGTGTTAGTATGATTGAATGTACTGGTATGCATGTAAGGTAGTCTAAATGCAAGGGTTCATATGCATGAACAATACAAAATAACTGTATAACCTGAACATGAGAATACATACATGAATAAGTAACTATAACTAAGACCATATTGATACTTTATGATGAGTTCTGAGTACTGATTTACTAACATCTAGATTTACTAATACCAATAACTGAGTCTACTGAAATTGGGAAACTAATGGTATATTACTGATAGAGGAATGATTGTTTTTAATAGTTCTGATTATGAAGAACTGGTCTGATTGACTGTATCTGACAGTCCTAAAACTGATTACTTATAATGTGAGTTACTAATTACTGACATAACTGATATAACTGAGATAACTGGTATAACTGATATAACTAATATTGAGCGACTATATCTGACAGTCTTTGTTCTAATAAAACTAGCTGAGTTTTGTATTGTTTTGAGATGACTATAGTTGACAGTCCTGAATTCTGTAGAACTATCAGAGTTTTATTACTTGGACTGAATGACTGTATCTAACAATCCTAATTCTGTAACTGAAACTTTGGGAAGTAGTTATCAAACTGATATGCCCCAAATAATCACAATATAGCTGAGTTGGGGTCCAATTTATAACCCTAATTAGAAGGGTATCAATACAGCACCACTGGTAAGGACAATCTGTGAGTAACCCTCATATAATAGGTAACACTAGTGTGAATAGTTGGAACCCTCATATAATAGGTTAAGCCACCTCATATACCCTCATATAATAGGCTATGATGTCTCAACCTACGCTAGCTACATAGTACAGGAACACAAGGATTGCTTTTAAGAATTACACCCTCATATTACAGGTGAGTTCCCTTCCTTGGGTTTGCTCGGTGATAATTCCTACTCCAATTTGAATAGACATGAGTGTAATTAACTTAACTGGACTAGACTAATTTTATGGAGTTTCATTTACTGATGGAATACGACTGAGATTTCTAAATTTACTGAGATCTCCTTAGTCATATGATTGATTGCGTTATATAGGTCATGGCTTGACTGATGATATCATGAAACATGACACTGGCTCTAGGTACGCAACTATATTTTTTGGGTACAAGTACCTCCTGGACTCGAAGAAGGAAACTGACAACGCATGACTTACTTGAATACATGGCTAACATCAACAATTCATACTACGACATTAGGGGATATTTTATGAAGCACGTGGTTGTCATAATCTTGTATATAGGTTAGAATGCACATGATCATGTCTTAACTTCATCATTTTAATATCATGATTATATCATCACACAATTGCATTACACAATAATTCTCATGGAAATTATTTTAAACTTAGGGGAACACATACACTCATAACTTAGGTCACAGTCTAACTATCAAGCATAATTTCTATTCTCCTAGATGTTTTTATCTAACAATTAGGTTGCATGATTTAAGGCTTAGGCATGATCATGAATTTAATACAACCTTAGTTTTCAATTCAATCCAATTTCATGATTTCAGTCCACATTTTAGCGTAATTTCATTGAGACATAATAAAGGTTCCATCTTGGAATTCATACAATAACAACACATAAACATAATTCAATTCATAAAATAAATATCATAATTCGTAATTTAAAACATGATTCTTGGGCTTCATGGCTGAAAGGAGTCCACAAATGAACACTATGCATACCTTAGATGAAAGATTCTTGATGATTCACGGAGAAATTTCCTTGAACTTGGATCCCCAATTGAAAACCCTAATGTGTTCTAGAGAGGATTATGACAGATAAAGGTTTATTTTGGTGTAAATGAGGCTTAATCCCATGTTCAAGCCTTATATAGGGATAGGATAATTACCCCTTTGCCTTTAAAAACACGGACATTTAATGACTAAATAACTGGGCACCAATGTTATGAGTGGTGTAGTGTGTCGAGGGATGGGATGCTATACCCAACGTGGCGCATCATGAATGCATCGAGCCTCAGTTGTTTTTCCTCTGGCATTCTGCACAACTGGTGACCAACGTGATTGGCAACGCGGCACACCAAAATCGCATTGGTCCACTATTTTGGACTTCCAATCTTGATCTAAATGAGTTTCCAAAAAATCCAAAACTTGTCTGGGAAAACCTATTGACCTTCCTAATCATGAATAAAAAAATTCAAACCATTAAAGGACATTAAGGTGGCCAAATAAATTTTCCAACTTTTGAAGGGTAAAATTAAGCTAAGTCTGGAATGTAGCTCAAATTTTCTAAGTCTAGGACCCCTTTGACATGCTAAAAGGACTGTATTAAACTTTAGAATTTTATGGGGTCTTACAGATCATGTCTCCTCGATGATTTAAAGCTCACAAAAACTCTTTTATCCTACTCGGGGACAATTCTAATAGGACACACTCTGATTATGGGATATAGACTCGGTCTAGGAATCCAGTTTCTTATTTCCTTCTTGGAGTCCTACCAATTCCCTTTAGTCTTTCTCAAGCTTCTTAGGCAGATATGACAAATGGTGAGTTTTTTTAGTCTATCTATATGTTGGCTTATTTGGTGGCTTTCCTGGATGAGCGTGGTATTTCTATTTCTCCATCTTCTTAGGCCACAAGGGTTAGCCAATTTATGAGGTTGAACTATCCAACCTTTACTAGTATTGAGGTTAAGGAGGATTCTGAAGGCTTTATTAATGCGATGGAAAAGTTCTTCCATGTTATGCATGCTACTAATATTGAGGGTATGAAATTTGTTGCCTACTAATCAAAAGATGTATCCTATCAATGGTATAAGGAATGGGAGCAGCCAAGGGGTGACGATATTAAGTCAGCCCTATGGGATGATTTCTCTACTGCTTTTCTAGAATGCTTCTTTTCTCAGGAGTTAAGGAAAGAAAAGAAAGAAGAGTTTGTTAACCTAAAACAAGGCAAAATGTTAGTTTAGGAATATGACTTAAAGTTTCACCAGTTGTCGCGATATGCTCTGGAGTTAGTTTCTAGTATGAGGGCTAGAATAAGGAAGTTTGCTTTTGGGATATCCTGAGACTTAATTTTGGAGAGTAATACTGCATTGTTGAACAAGGATAGAGATATCTCCAGGTTGGTTATGTACAAGAAATAGGTAGTAAAAGAGAAGAAAAAGCAGGCTGAGATAGGGGTGAGGAAGATCAAGAAGTTTAGATTTTCTAAGCTGGGTGGTGGCTAATAATAGAGTGGTAAGTATGGCAAAAAGTGGCCCAAGAAAAAGTGGGGCAATTCTTGGTCTTACTCGATGCCTAGTGATCCCTACCTAAAGCCATCAAGTGATACATGTTTTCATGATGGCAATATTATTAAGGCACAGGGTGCCCAATCTAAGGATAGTATGACCCAGTTAACTCTATCATATCCTCTCTGCATATTTTGTAGTCTATCATATCGGGGTTACTATGAAGAAAAAAGGTGCAAGTGCTTTAGCTGTGGTCAGCCAGGCCATATGATTAAGAATTTTTCAGTGGCCAAGGTTGCTTTGGGGGTAAAAAAGGTTCCAATTGTATTTTCATCAGCAATGGCACCAAAGGATGCATCATCTTGCTTTGGCACTGGTCAGAATCGTCGTTATGCTCTCAGTACCCACTAAGAGTTTAGGGCATCGCCTGATGTCATAACTGGTATGTTGAAATATTTTCCCATGATATGTACTATTTACTTGATCAGGGTTCCACTCTCTCTTATGTGACCTCATTTACGGTTGTGCATTTTGATTTTGGTTCTGAATATATCCAAAACCTTATTTTATTTCCGCCCTAATGGGTGACTTTATGGTGGCTAAAAGATTCTATACGGGTTGTGTGATATCTGTGGGTGCTCTACAGACTCTAGTAGATCTGTTTGAATTAAACGTGGTTAATTTCTATGCCATATTTAAGATGTATTAGTTGCACTCGTGCTATACTTCTCTAGACTGTCAAAATTATAAGGTCATCTTTAAATCCCTAATGAGCTAGTTATCGAATAGGAGGGTGGTTCCCTAGATCCTAAGTAAAGGTTTATATAATATCTTAAAGCTCGGAGATTAATCTCTAAGGCTGTCTCCACCATCTTGTCCGGGTTAAAGATTATAACTCGGACGGTTTTTATTTTCATTCTATCCTAATGGTGTATGAATTTCCTAAGGTATTTCCTCATGATCTTCCTAGTGTTCCTCCCGATAGGGAGATTGATTTTGAGATTGATCTTATTTTAGACATTCGTCCTACTTCTATTCCCTCATATAGAATGGCTTTTGCTAAGTTGAAGAAGCTTAAGGATCAATTAAAATATCGTTTCAACAAAGGTTTCATTGGTCCTAGTATGTCCCCGTGGGGGGCACCAATTTTATTCGTGCATAAGAAGGATTGTTCCCTTACAAGGAGTTGAATAAGGTTATGATAAAAAATAAGTAACATCTTTTAAGGATAGATGATTTGTTTGATCAGTTCTAGAGTGCTAAGTTTTTCTCCAAGATTGATCTTTGATCCGGGTATTATTTATTAAAAATAAGGGATGTGGATATCCCTAAGACTACTTTTCATACCCGGTATGGACATTTTGAGTTCCTATTTATGTCTTTTTGGTTGACTAATGTCCTAACAATATTCATGGATTTGATGAATAAGGTCTTCCATTAGTTTTTGGATTTGTTCATGATTGTCTTCATAGATGATATTCTGGTGTACTCTAAGAGCGAGGTGGATCAAGTTAATCACCTCAGCATAGTGCTGCAGACCCTAAAAAAGCAATAGTTGTATGCCATGTTTTAAAGCGTGAATTCTAGTTGAACGTTGTCTCTTTTCTAGGTCATATCATTTCTAGTAAATGGATCATGATAGATCCGCAGAATGTTGCAGTGGTTAAGAAGTGGCCTAGACCCATGACTCCAATCGATATTTAGATCTTTTTGGGTTTAGCCAGTTATTATAGAAGGTTTGTGGAAAGTTTCTCTTCTATAGCTGCCCTATTGACTAAGTTGACTTAAAAAAAGGTAAAATTTTTGTGGTCCAATGCTTGTGAGGTTAGTTTCAAGAAGCTGAAGTATAAGCTAACTTTGCCTTTGGTCTTTTCCTTGCCTGAAGGCACTGATGGTTTGGTAGGCTATTATGATGCATCTCAATTGGGGCTTGGTTATGATTTGGTGCAGCATGGTAAACTGATAGCTTATGCCTCTAGATAGTTGAACGTGCATTAGAAGAATTATTAGACTCAGAATTTTTAGTTTTGGTGTTTGCATTGAAAATTTGGCATTACTACTTGTATGGGGTTCATATGGATATATTTTCTAATCATAAAAGCCTACAGTATGTGTTTACTTAGAAAGAGTTGAACCTCAGGTAAAGAAGATGGCTTGAGTTGCTCAAAGATTAAGACATAAGTCATCATTACCGTCCAGCTAAAGCTAATGTGGTTTTTAATGCTCTTAGCAGGTTATCCATGAGAAGTCTGGCTCATCTGGACAAGAAGAAACGAGAATTGGTGAAGGATATTCACTATTTTTCTAGCTTTGTATTTTGCCTTTTAAACTCCAAAAATAGTGGTATGTTTGTATAAGAGGTGCCACAATCATCTCTTGGTGCTGAAATCAAGGAAAAACAAGTGTTATATCCTATCTTGATGAGAATCAAGGGTGATGTAGGTGGAAAAAGTTAATGGCCTCCGAAATTAGTGGTGATGGTACCTTACATTACCAAGGAAGATTATGCATTCTTGATGTAGATGGCTTGCAAGAAAGGATTCTGACTGAGGCATAGGATTCGCATTATATTAGTCATCCTAGTTTGACAAAAATGTATAATAGACTTAAGGAGATGTATTGGTGTAACAATATTAAGAGGGATATTGCCAGTTTTGTGTCCAAGTTCATAGTGTGCCAACAAGTGAAAGTTGAGCACATGAAGCCCAAAGTGTTCTATTAATAAATTGAGTTATTTATGTGTAACTGGGAAGTGATCAACATGGATTTCATTACCGTTCTTCCCCAATCTCGAAGTTAATTTGATTCGATATGGTTCATCATGGAGAGGATGACAAAGTTGGCTCACTTTTTGCCAATGAGGACTAATTTTTTGGCAGAGGATTATGTGAGATTGTACATTCATGAGATTGTGAAGTTGCATTGGAGTACATGTTTCTCTTATCTCTGATCATGTTACACAGTTTTCATTGCACTTTTGGCGGTTGTTCCAGTAAGGGTTGGGGAATAAGTTGAGTCTTAGTATAGTTTTTCATCCATAGTCGGATGGTAAATAGAAAGGACTATTCATACATAGGAAGATATGCTTCGTTCTTTCATGATTAACTATGGTGGTAGTTGGGATAAGCATTTTCCTCTTATAGAGTTTGTGTACAATAACAACTACCACTCTAGGGTTGTGATGGCTCCATTTTAGGCCTTTTATGATAGGAAGTGTATATCTTTTATTAGGTGGTTTGAGGTTGGTGAGGCGGATATATTTGGCCTAGATTTTGTTCACCAAGCTATGTAAAAGGTGAAGGTGATCCAGGAAAGGCTTAAAGTGGCCCAATGTTTCCAAAAGTCCTATGCGGATATAGGCATAGGGAGTTAGAGTTTGAGGTTGGGAATAGGGTATTCCTTAAGGTGTCTCCCATGAAGGGAGTGATATATTTTGGGAAGAAAGGGAAACTCAGTCCCTAGTATATTAGTCCATACTTAATTTTGAGGAGGGTTGGCAATGTTGCATAAGAGTTGGAGTTGCCTTCTAGTTTGGGCTCCATTCACATGGCTTTCCATGTCTCTGTGATGAGGAAGTGTATGGGTGATCCATTACAGATTATGCCTATTAAGGATATTTGTACTTCGGATTCCCTATCTTAATAGGGGATTCGGGTTGTGATCTTAGATCGATAGGTTTGTTGGTTGCCGACCAAGGATGTAACTTAGGTAAGGGTTCTATGAAGGAATAACAAGGTGGAAGAGGATACATGGGAAGTGGAAGAGGATATAAAGTCCAAGTGTCCATTCCTATTCCCTATTCCGAAAAAATATTCTTAAGGTATGTGTTGATTCTTAACATCTTTGTTTTCTGACATTGTTAGATGTAGATTGAAATTTTCCTTGGCATCTTTGTTTTCTAACTTTGTTAAAAGTAAGATTAGAAGCGTTTGGGGATTTAGTCATGCTTGTACTGCCTTTTTCCATCATTCAAGGAAGAATGATCCAAGTGGGGAGAATTGAAACACCTTGGGTTTTCGCCCTTGGTAAATTTCCTGAGCTTTGAGATCACTATTCTATTGACAACTCACCATCCGAGTCGTATGGTATGGGTACGGGTTAGGGGACCCTAGTCGTTAGGAGACTAGTGAATGGTAGTTAGGTTTCTATTTATGGTAACAAATTGATGGTATAGTTCATGTTTTTTGGTGATGAGTCATTAGGTCAGCCCTTCATTTAATCAAAAACTTAGTGACTTGACTTAGCTTTGAGTATGTGTGGCTCACTAAGGGCCGTGAGGATAGGTTACTAGTCATAGTAGGAGTTCATATATTGTCCAGTGTCAATCCCTTTGAATTATGTCTTGGGTACGACTAGAACATATAAATCGTATGGTCTGGTCATGAGTTGGGGAAAGGGAGTCATATGGTGGGCAGTGTATGGTGTCCAACCTTATGGTTTGGTAACGACTGGATGGTACTAGTCGTATATTGTGGTAACAAGTTAGAGGGTCAACTCGTATCCACCTACGGTATTTTTTACAGTTTTAAATTCGGTGTATTCTGGACATTTACCTCTTATAACTCCGTTTGATACTATGACATAAAACACTTTTGGGGGCTTCATTAACCTATTACTCTCAATCAAACACTCTTAAAAATTTCTCAAACTCTATGCTCAAGACAAAGGTTAGGGTTTCTTTAATAAAACCAATTAGGGGATTTCAAGAGTGATTCTCTTCGACTTCCTTGGTGTATAAGGCATGTTACTCCTCCCTCATTGTTAGTTCAAAATAAACATGTGTTTTAATGTTTAGTTTTCATGGTAGTGCTATGATTTTCACTTAATGGTTAGGGGTTTTGAATTTTCATGGTTGAACAATGTTTCTAATGTTTAATGGTGTTTCTATCATGCTCTTAACTTGATTTTGATATTGTGGAATGCTTGGTAATGGTAAATAGCTTTAGGGGTACTTTTGATCCCCATAAGTTACTAGGTTATGGTTTTGAAACATATGTGCCCTCAATCTATTTGTTAAAATTACAATGAGAATGATTTTTTCACATAGTTTGACTATTCTTGAAATCTTTGTATTGCATAAAAAGGTAAGGGAACTTTAATTGGTTTAGTTGGTTTACAATGGCTTGGAAAGGCCTTTGTGGCCATGGTCTTGATTTAATTGGAAACTTTTGAGTCAACTTTGTTTAATGGTTTGTTATGGTGTGAAAGGATAGACTGGCAAGCTCTAATTTTGGTATAATGATACCAATGGTTAATGCCTAATTAAAAGACCTCTTGGTAAATGGTTTAGTTATGTGTAAAAGGTTTAATCGGGCTTAAAGGGGTTGAGTAGCAAATTCATTGAAGTGGAGGTCTCGAGGTGTAACGCCCCGAGTCTGTACCCCGAACGCTACACGGTGCTCATAATCCCAAGGGATATAAGCTAACCCCTGACTAGTACCTTCTACAATAACTGAATAATAATATTGAATAATATATAGAATTAGGTAGAAACATACCATAAGGTTCAATCTGTAAATAATACTGAATAATACTAAATGTGGTATTAAATACAAAAACTGAACAAAATACTGAAATATGAATAATTATCTGAAAATACTCTAGTCTAGGAAGCCTATAAACTATCTACACTGCGGAGTTGATATGAAAAGCCCTCAACTAACTCCATCTACTAAAATAAACTAAAAAATATACTATAAATGATAAGTACGTCCTCGAACTATGAGGGCTCACTACTACTCTAAACGCTGAGAGTCTGGTCTACTGAGGATGCTCTAGAGCTCGTGCATCAGAACCTATGAAATAAGACATCATAGCACAAAAATCATGTGTTAGTACTTTGAATGTACTGGTATGCTTAGTGAGGTAGGCTGGAATGCATGGGTTCATATCCATGAATAATAATAACTGAATAACATGAGTATGACTGAATAAAAGTACATGCATAAATATGTATATTGTAACAAAAATTGTGATAGTACTGAATACTAGATCTGAATACTAATTAACTGATTTACTGAGTTTACTGAATATTGTACTACTGATAATTTGATAACTATATCTGACAGTCCTGAATTCTGAGGAACTACAAAGAGTTCGTACTAAGCTGAGTTAAGCAACTATATCTGATAGTCCTGAATCTGTAGAACTAAACTGAGTTCGATTTTAAGACTGAGACTGAAACTAAGACTATGGGAGATAATCATCTAACCAACATGCCCCTTCTTTAACTGATTTGGGGTCCAACCTATAACCCCAGTTGGAAGGGTTTAAATACCGTGCCATGGGTAAGGAAAAGCTATGAGTTAACCCTCTCTGACAGGATGCTCTTTCGTCAACCCTCGCTGGAAAGATAACTCAAATGAGAAGCATCAACACTCATAATTTTTGGTAGGAAGATACCTTTACCTACGCTGGCTACATAGTTCTGTAATGCAGGGATTACTGCTAAGAGTCAAACCCTCTGCTGACAGGAATGCCCCCATCCCTGGGTTAATTCGGTGCTGAATCCTACTCCCAACTGAATAAACACTGGACTGATTTCTAGTTTGTACTAGGCTGGACTGAACGGTTACTGATATTACTATTTAGCTGAACTGTACTGAGTTCCATTAACTGAAGGAATACTACTGAACTTTATTAGCTAACTGAGTTTACTGAGATCTTAACTGTATACTGAATTATACTGGACTAATACTGATTCTACTGAGTTTTCCTGAGATTTGTAACTGACTAAGAGTACTACTGATCGTGTCATAACTAATATATTCTATGAATTACCTTGGCTCTAGGTAATCAGTTAAATTGTCAGGTACAAGTACCCACAGGACTCGATAGCATAAATTGAGAGACATGGCACAACTTAAAGCATGTAAGCTAAGTACTTGATCATCATTCATTCATTGCGTCATTTTGACAAACACTTGCATGATATAACTTTCACATAAACTAGTTGACATGATTTCATTCTCTTAATAGTTCACATGCACAATTTATCAAGCACTTGGTGAGCATAGTATATGCACATAGTATTGAACAACAAGTGAGCATCATAATTCATCTCTAATTTCACAAATCAAGGATGTATCATGGATTCACATGAATCTACACACATAATGATCAAATTCACATGAAATATATATATATATAATCATGAATTAGGAACTTAATCCAAATAGAAATCATGGATACACTTTAATTCCAAACATGGAAATCATCAATTACTTGAAGTTCAAAAGAGATTCTTGGACTCCAAGGGTGGAAGGGAGACTTGGATAAACACTTCACATACCTTTGTTGAAGAATTTCTGAAAGTTTGTGGTTGAATCTTGAGTTCTTGATTTGAAATTGGATCTTCTAGTGAGAAAATTTGAAAAAAGAATGACTATATTTTTCTCTATAGGGAGTTTAATTTCATGTTTTGTGGACTGAGGATCGAGGGAAAAAAAAACTAAATTACCCTAAGAACGCAGTCTTTTAATGACTGAAAAATGGGCTACCGACGCATAGGTCGATGCGGTACATCGATGGCATCGATGCGATATCCAACACATCGCACCATATTCCCGTTGATTCACAAGAATTGGACGCTGGTAGCTGGGAAAAACATTAATCAACGTGATAATCAACGTGGATCGCCAAGATTGCGTTGATCCACTATTTTAAGATTCTAAAGGAGCTTCAAACAAAGTCTGAAAAATCCAAATTTTTCCCAAAAACACCTACGGACATTCCTGATCATGAATCAACCTAAACATCAATATTTAATTGATGTACACGTCGCAAAATAAGATTTCCAACCTTCGTAGGCTAAAATGACACTAAGTCTGAGTACTTAGCTAAAATATTCTAAGTCTGGGATCCCTTGACAAGCCTAAAGGACCGAATTAAGCTTAGGATCTTGTGGGTCTTACATTATCTCCCCCTTGGGAATATTCTTACTTAAATGAGACCGCTGAGACTGAGAATACTGAGAGACTAACTTTCTTATTGGACATGAACATCTAGAACATGACTATATGACTAATATTACTAGTGTACTGAATTATCATACTGAATATGCATATCTCATGCATGAGTATAGCTGAATATGATTCATGAATACATGTTTAGGATTACTGATAAGCTGAGTTTCTCATATTGAACATGCATGTCTATGCATAAATGTATGACTGAATTGGCTCATGAACATATGACTGAATGTGAAATGGTAACTAATACCAAGTTTGTAATTGAAATCTGAACATGACACTGAATAAGCTTAAGGAAAACTATTACCTTGAGCTGAGTTTAGAATAGTGGAAAATAGATGAGGATATTTGGTTTGCATTTCTGCTTCTGCTTCCCAAGTAGCTCCCTCAATGGACTGATTCCATCAAAGAACTTTGACTAAAGGAACTTCTTTGTTCCTCAGTCTCCGAATTTGATAGTCAAGTATTTCTATAGGGGTCTCTTCATAAGAGAGACTGTTCTAAATATCTATGCCCTCTATAAGGATTATGACTGCTGGATCACCTATGCACTTCCTTAGCAAGGAGACATGGAACAATGGATGAACTGAAGATAAATCTGAATGAAACTCAAGCTCATATGCTACCTTTCTAAAATGAAAGAGAATTTGGTAAGGATCAACATATAAGGGACTGAGTTTCGCTTTCTTACCAAAACTCTTCACTCCTTTCATAGGAGATATTTTGAGATACATATAGTCACGAATCTCAAACTCGAGATCCTTCCTTCGTATATTAGTGTATGATTTCTATTGGCTCTGATCTATCTTAAGCCTTTCCCTGATCAACTGGACTTTCTCTAAGGTGTCAAAAATTAAGTCAGGCCCTACCACTTCAGCCTCACCCACTTTAAACCAACTGATGGGAGATATATACCTCCTTCGATAAAGCACCTTAACCAGAGCCATCTGAATACCGAAATGATAGCTACTGTAGTATGTGAATTCAATCAAAGGCAAGTGGTTATCCCAACTACCTTTGAAGTCTATCGCACACGCTCGTAGTATATCTTCTAGAGTCTGAATGGTCCTTTCTACTTGACCATCTGTCTAAGGATGAAAGGTTGTACTGAGGTAAACTCAGGTACCAAGACCCTTTTAAAATGCTTTCCAAAAATGAAAGGTGAACTGGGTACCTCTATTTGAGATAATGGACAATGGAATACCATGCAATCTGACTAACTCTCTGATATAGAGTTTGGCATAATACTCAGTTGAATAGGAGGTATGGCCTTGAAGGAAATGAGCTAATTTGGTTATCCTATCTACAATGACCCAAACTGAATCTTGCTGATGGTGAGTACGTGGCAAACCTATCACAAAGTCCATATAAACTTCTTCCCATTTCTAGGTGGGAATACTAAACTCCTTCATGGACCCACTAGGCTTATAATGCTCAATCTTAACCTGCTAACATTTCAAGCATTTAGCCATAAATTTTGCAATGGTTCTTTTTATCCCACTCTACCAATAGATCTCCCACAAATCATTGTACATCTTCATGGCGCCTGGATGAATAGTGTAACACAAACCATGCGCCTTTGCAAGAATTCACTGCCTCAAGTCATCTACACCTGGCATACGCAGACGACCCTGACAATGCAATACACTATCTCCCCCTTGGGAGAATACCTCTACTTTCTAATTTCTGACTGATTCCTTCAACTGGACTAGAATGGGATCCCTATCCTTCTTTCTATTTACTTCAGAAACCAGAGATGATTCTGAGCTACTCTGCACCCACACACTACTTTCTTCTGAATTGACTAAGAGAAAACCTAGTCGGGCTAGTTGATAAAATTTCTGGGCTAACTTATTCTTACTATTCTTATCATGGGCAACACTACCCATAGACTATCTACTGAGAGCATCGGGCAACACATTGGCCTTGCCCGAATGATACAGAACACTCATGTCATAGTTTTTCAATAACTCAAACCACCTTCTCTGATGGAGGTTGAGGTATTTCTGAGAGAACACATATTGCAGGCTCTTATGATAAGTGAACACATCAACGTGCACACAATACAAATAGTGCCTTCAAATCGTTAAGGCAAAAACTACAGCTGTTAACTCAAGATCATGAGTAGGGTAGTTCTTCTCATGGGGCTTAATCTGTCAAGAGGCATAGGCTATGACCTTAACTCTCTGCATCAAAGCACAACCCAATCTAACTCTAGAAGCGTCACAGTACACAACAAAGCCATCAAAACCATCTAGTAGGGTCAACACTAGAGCTATAGTGAGTTGAGTCTTCAACTCCTGAAAACTCTTCTTACAAGAATATGACCACTAAAAATTGACTTTCTTCTGAGTCAATCTGGATATGGGGGATGCAATAGATGAAAATCCCTTAATAAACCGTTGGTAATAGCTAGTCAAACCCAAGAAACTCCTAATATCCAATGGAGAGATGGGTCTAGGCCAGTTTTTCACTGCTTCAATCTTTTGGGGATCTACTCTAATACCATCACCGGAAATGATGTGGCCAAGGAATGCTACTGACCTTAGCCAAAATTCGTACTTAATGAATTTGATGAATAGCTAATGGTTTTTGAGAGTCTAGAGTCCTATTTTGAGATGGTTTGCATGATCATATTCACTACGGGAGTAAACAAGAATGTCATCTATGAAGGATATGATGAACATTTCCAAGTACTTCTTGAACACATGATCTATCAAGTCCATGAAGGTTGTTGGGGAATTAGTAAGATCAAAGGACATGACTAGGAATTCGAAGTGACCATACTAAGTTTGGAAATCTATTTTTGGGATGTCACTTTCCCTGACTCTGAGCTGGTGATAGCCTAACCTGAGGTCGATCTTGGAGAAATAACTAGCACCCTGAAGTTGGTCAAACAAATCATCGATTCTGGGAAGTGGATACTTGTTCTTGATCATAACCTTGTTTAACTGATGGTAATCTATACACATTCTGAGAGAATCATCTTTCTTACGTACAAATAACACTGGTGCACCCTACAGGAACAAACTGGGTCTAAGAATTCCCTTATCTATGAGATCTTTTAAATGTTTCTTTAATTCTTTGAGTTCTATTATAGCTATTCTATATGGTGGAATAGAGATGGGTTGAGTATCTAGGAGAATATCAATTCAGAAGTTTATTTTTTTGTGGGGGAACTCTAGGAAGATTGTCAGGAAAACATATTTGGGAATTCGCAAGCTACTGACAATGATTCAAGAGTAGGGGTTTCTGATATGGAATTCTGGACTCAAACGAGATGATAAAAACATCCCTTAGATATCATTTTTCTAGCCAGAAGGTAAGAAATAAGCTGACCCCTAAGTGCTGAAGTACTACCCCTCTACTCTAGGACGGGATCATTCGAAAACTGAAATTGAACAATTCTATTTCTGTAGTCAACTGAGGTATAGTAGGAATGAAGCTAATCTATTCCAGAATGACATCAAAATTAGTTATCTCTAATTCGACTAAGTCTGCTGAAATGACTTTCTGAGATATCATAATGGGATAGTTCTTGTATACCCGTCGAGCGATGATAGACTTACACACTGGGTAGAAACTGAGAAAGGCTCTGCTAGAATTTCGTGACTGACACTGAAATCAACTATTATATATAGAGTAATAAAGGACAAGAAAGCTCTTGGATCTAGAAAAGCGTAAACATACAAATAGAAAACTTGTAACATAGAAATGACCACATCAGTAGAACTTTTCTAATCCTGTCGAGGCTGAAGAGCATAGAGTCTATTTGGGCGCTGCCCACTGGTGGTACTAGAAGAAGCATCCTGCTGATTTGGGAGACCCGACTAAGCTGGAGGATGGTTATGCTGGCTTTGTGACCCAACCTGAGAACACTGTCTGACCGTGTGGCCTAGCTTTCCATATTTGAAATACACATAGCTGTCAGCTCTGTAGATACCCTGGTGGTTTCTACTATATTTCTGGCGAAAGAGGTTAGTTCGAGCACTGCTAACACTGCCTTGAGGTCTAGGGCCTGACGCCCTATCTCGGTTACCTTCTATGAATTTTGGATCTGGAGCACTAGCTGAGGATGGAGATGGAACTGAGGATTTTAGGAAGAACTGAGATTGGTTCCCACCCTCTGACTTAGGCTGAGCAAAATTGAAACTACTTGTTCTCTCTCTCTTATTCTCCCTCTCTTTCTCTTTATTCTTGGCCTCTTCTATCTATTGAGCATGAACCATGAGCCTGGATATGTCCATCTCTTTAATAATCATTACGGTCCTACACTCCTTGACCATGCAACTAGACACCCCTAACATAAACTTACTCATCTTCACTCTGCTATCTGCCACAACATGCAGGGCATATCTGGCTAACTGAGTAAACTTGAGAGAATACTCTTGTACTATCATGTTGCCATACTTTAGGTTAATAATCACCAAAACTTTCACTTCACTCAACTCTAGTGGGAAGAACCTATCCAGAAAAGCAACTGCAAACTCCTCCCATTCTATAGGCCCTACATTTGCTGCCCTTCCTGCCTTCCACTATTTGAACCATGAGTGTGCCATATTTTGTAACTGATATGTGTCCAACTCAGCGCTCTCAACAACAGTCACCCCCATAATATCTTTAACATTCTAAACCTGATCAAGAAACTCCTGAGAGTCTTCGCCAACTTAGACCTTGTGAAAGACGGAGGGTTCATTCGGGTGAAGTCCCGAATCATGGCAGCAGCAGTATTGGCCATTGGGTTGGATAAAACTATCGCTGGACATTCATTCTGGTATGTCGCATAATAAGCTAGGTTGGTGAAGGTTGCTCTAAACTCTGCATGGGAGACATGCTTGCCTAAAGGATCTAGATTGATGGGTTAACGGAATGGCTGATCTCCCATTCCTCTTCCTTGAATCCTCTTTGGAGGCATATTTTGTAAACGGAAGAGAAACTAGGATTAGGAAGAGAGTATAACTGGAGATCCTTCTCACTTGTACGATATGAATACTGAAAGAAGGGAAACTATTCCTAAAACATCACATAGCCTCCTGTCCATAAGTGTGGCATGCAACACACCTATGCACAAGACTATACTAGATGTAGCTTCCATACTTTCTAGGACTCTATTGAACCTTAGTCTCAAATACCAACTTTGTAGCGCCCTAAATATGTAACCTGGATGCTACACGCTGCTCATAATCCTGAGGGACCACAAGCTAACCCCTGACTGGTACCTGCTGCAATAACTGAATAATAATACTGAATAGTATATGGAATTAGGAGGAAACATGCCATAATGTTCCATATGAAAATAATACTGAATAATACTAAATGCTATAATAAATACCAAAACTGAATAAAATACTGAAATATGAATAACTATCTAAAAATACTCTAGTTTGGAAAGCCTCTAAACTGTCTGAACTGCAGAGTTGATAGGATAAGCCCCCAACTAACTCGATCTACTAAAATAAACTGAAAAATACACTGTAAATAATAAGTACATTCTCGAACTATAAGGGCTCACCACTACTCTAAAAGCTAAGAATATGGTCTACAGAGGGTGCTCAGGAGGCCGTGGGTCAGAACCTATGATATAAGACATCATAGCATAAAAAAAATGTGTCAGTACTTTGAATGTACTGGTATGCTCAGTGAGGTAGGCCAGAATGCATGGGTTCATATGCATGAATAAGAATAACTGAATAACATGAGTATGGCTAAATAAGAGTACATGCATGAATACATATACTGTAACAAAAATTATGCTAGTACTGAATACTAGATCTGAATACTGATTAACTAATTTACTAAGATTACTGAATACTTACTACTGATAACTGGATAACTGTATCTGACAGTCCTGAATTCTGAGGAACTATACTGAGTTTTGTACTAAGCTGAGTAAAGTAACTATATCTGATAGTCCTAAATCTGTAGAACTAAATTGAGTTCAATTCTAAGACTGAGACTAAAAATAAGACTATGGGAGGTAATCATCTAATTGACATGCCCCTTCTCTAACTGATTTTGGGTCCAACCTATAATCTCGGTTAGAAAGGTATCAATACTGTACCACAGGTAAGGATAAGATATGAGTTAACCCTCTCTGAGAAGAATCTCTTTTGCAAACCCTCGCTGGTAGGATAACTCGAATGAGAAATATCAACCCTCATAATGTCTGGTAGGAATATACCTCAACCTACGCTGGCTACGTAGTTCTGTAATATAGGGATTGCTGCTAAGGTTCAAACCCTCTGCCGACAGGAATGCTCCTATCCCTGGGTTAACTTGGTGCTGAATCCTACTCCTAACTTAATAGTCACTGGACTGATTTTTAGTCTGTACTAAGATAGACTAAATTATTATTGAGATTACTATTTAGCTGAACTGTACTGAGTTCACTGAGTTCCATTGACTGACGAAAAACTATTGAATTTTATTAGCTGACTGAGTTTACTGAGATCTAAACTAGATACTGAATTAGACTGGATTAATACTGATTCTACTAAGTTTTCCTGAGTTCTATAACTGACTAAGAGTACTACTGATCATGTTGTTACTGATACTGTTCTATGACTTACCATGGCTCTAGGTAATTAGCTAAATTACCGGGTACAAATACCCCCAGGATTCAATAGCATAAATTAAGAGACATGGCACAACTTGAAGCATGTAAACTAAGTACTTGATCATCATTCATTCATTGGGCCATTTTGACAAACACATGCATGATATAACTTCCACATAAGCTAACTTGACATGATTTTATTCTCTTAATAGTTCATATGGACAATTTATCAAGTACTTAGTGAGCATAGTAAATACATATAGTATTTAACAACAAGTGAGCATCATAATTCATCTCTAATTTCACAAATCAAGGGTGTAATATGGATTCACATGAATCTACACACATAATAATCAAATTCACATGAAAAAATATATATATATATATATAGAGAGAGAGAGAGAGAGAGAAAGAGAGAGAGAGATAAATCATGAATTAGGAACTTAATCCAAATAGCAATTATGGATACATTTTAATTCCAAACATGAAAATCATAAAATCAATTACTTGATATTCAAAAGAGCATCTTAGACTCCAAGGGTGGAATGGACCCTTGGATGAACACTAAACATACCTTTGTTGAAGAATTTCTAAAATTTTATGGTTGAATCTTGAGTTCTTAATTTGAAATTGGATCTTCTAGGGTTTTATTCTTGAGTAAATTAAAGAATAACTATATTTTCTCCATAGGGATCTTAATTTCTTATTTTAGAGGCTGAGGGTTGAGGGAAAAAGACCTAAATACTTCTAAGTACGCGGTCTTTTAATGACTGAAAACTGGGTTATTGACGTGCAGGTTAACGCGATAGCCAATGCATCTCACCATGTTCGTATCGATTCACTGGAATTGGATGCTGGTAGCTGGGGAAAATATTAATCAATTGAATAGTCAATGCAGCACACCAAGATCACGTTGATCCACTATTTTAACATTCCAAAGGAGCTTCAAACAAAGTCTGAAAAATATGAAACTTGTCCAAAAACACCTACGAACATTCCTGATCTTGAATCAACCTAAAAATCAATATTTAATGGACGTAAAGGTCATGAAATAAGATTTCCAACGTTCGTAGGCTAAAATCACACTAAGTCTGAGTACTTAGCTAAAATATTCTAAGTCTGGGACCCCTTGACAAGCCTAAAGGACCAAATTAAGCTTAGGATTTTATGGGGTCTTACACGAGGGATAGCCATTAGAAACTCACATTTGCTGATGTGAGGGTGTTCTTGGTGAACATGTGCATTATGTCACATTTTATATTTTGGGGATGTACTAGTCATCCCAGGTTTTTTTCTCTGATCGTGTTGCTACCACGCACTGGGGCCCTTTCAACAAGGGGAGCTGAACCCATATAGCCCATGGGTGGTTATAGGATGGCCAATCTACACAACCCAGGATAAGGTTTTAATTGCATGCTAAAAATATTTCCCTTTCCCAGTATGATATACGTATGTATATATGTGATTGCATATGATATACGTTTTGAATGATGGCATTATTTTATCCTTATTCCTGAGTATATGCTAGCATTCACTCTGCTAACCATCTTTAGGTGCTATATCCCCACGTGATGCAGGAACTAGCCATACAACCATCCCTCCTGCTCAGTGACTTGGACTTCAGGGAAAACTTTGTGTCAGACTAGACTGGTGAGATTTCATACTCTAAAAGACTCTATTTTATGTTATGAACTACCTTACATTATTTTTGTTTCTTGGATTTTGGTTTTGGCTATGGTCGGGGGCATGTACCGACTAGATGTTTTTTTATTTTGGTTAGGGGTTTTGTTGGACTACTATCGAATGGGTGGTGTTAGTATTGGTGCCAGCCTTGGTATTGGTATTGGCATTGGCATTGACACCGATTGGATAATTGAATAGATATTTGGCTGTTTATGGTTATGGACTTCATTAAATATTTTAAAATTATATTGGTTTTGTCCTATTATATGTTTGAAATTTATCTGACATCAGGTGTAGGGGCATTTATGGTTGGGTATTAGAGGTGGTCTTCAGTCTGGGTTGGACTCAAGATGCCCGACAAGACTAGGCCCTAGTTTGGGTCGTGTCAATATATTGTAGTCTTCTTTATATTTATGGAACTCAAGCTGTTGTAGAGGCTTTGGGATTGGCTACATTTGATATCATCCTCACAAGGGGCTCGAGATTGGGAAAAGAAGATTACAACAGTGATTGAAAGATACCAACCCTTGTCTAATCAACTCGAGACTCAAAAAGTGAGAGTTTTATTGAGGTTAAAGACAATGAACAACAAGGCAACACCCTGAGACTCATAAGATAATGGGTGAAATCTATCAATATGTTCATAAGACAATTGATAGTACATACCTTGTAAACTTTTCATGCAGACTAGGAGAGTTAGGTGGATCGAGTATGAGAATCTTACATAGTTGTGAAGCCGGGGGAATACAGTCCTAGTGTTTATCTTCTAGTATTTACAAACTCAAGCATTCAAGTTCTGCTACTTGTTATTTTTGACTTCAAACTCCCCCCATCTACTTTTCTGTATTGCTCATGAGTTTTGTCAAGTTTAAGAGACTGTTCAATGTTTTCCCTGTGGGTTCGACCCCAACCTGGTTTGGATTACTATATTTGATATCAACTGTAGCATACTTAATTAGAGGTTAGTTTTGAAAGACATTAGTAATAGTCCTAATCCTTGTATGCATAGTATGTATATAATGTATTCATGGTATACGTGACCTGGTCTAGTCCTAGAATTCCAGTGGTTTTGTTGATGAGTTGAAGGGATTACAGAGCCATAGTATTATTGAGGGAAGAGTTGTAAGACTGTTAGTGAGAAAGGTATAATGAGAGTAAAGGGACTTAAGAAAGGTAAAATTATCAAAGAATAAAGTTACATGAAAATATTAAGTGAAAGGTAGGTCACAAAGATGCTGCAATGTGCCTAAGACCTGAAGAGATGGGCTTTGAGAAGTATTATCTTTTCAAAACTTTTAACTTGTGTCAAAATTTCCTCTCTATTTTCTATTATTGTTTTTTCTAATACTAGTCAACCGATGATACCTACTAGTACGTATGGTTGTACTGATACTACACTTACTATATCTCCACCTGGGGATATAGCCATGTTGCAGGTTAGTTGGGATTTCTGTAGGTACGAACGTGGTTACTCTTCAACAGCTCCTATAATCCCACTCATATATGGATATTATATCTCAAGCCTTCTTCTTCTTTGTTGCTTAGTGCTTTTGTACCAATTTAGATTAGGTTTTGGGGAAAGAGGTTATCTATTTATGCAACGTTTTAACTAATAAATATTTTGTATAAGAATTTATTTGATTAATGGTTTATTTATGTAAAAAGGTTATTCTAGTTTAACTTCCACACTTAATTTAATAGTTTAATAATAGGGGTTCTGCTATCTAGGGTAGATTTGGGTAGGTGCCTGCAAAACCTATGACTTGGGTCATGACAAGGTGGTATCAGAGCCCAAGTTACCAGTCTCCTAGTACAAGATCAAATTTTGACTAGGGTCTTGTAGATTGGTATGTAGACATCCACATTAAAATTGTAGGGGACTACAACAGATTTAAGAATCTATCTTACTTTCTTCTCTTATATCATGTGAGTTCTGTGTTGATTCCCTGAGTTTAGTCCAATTGGTATCTGAAAGATTCCAGCTAGTATCTCAACAACCACAATCGGTATTAGTTGGTACCAATTGGTATATCATAAATGTTTGGAAGGTTGAATAGTGTTATTCTTACCGATAGAGGTCAATAAGAGTGTAGGACTATATTCTAATGTTGTAAGTTACCTTTGGATGTAGCGAATTATGTAGTTTTTGGTGTTTCTAGTAAACATATATCTTAGATAGTGTTTGGTCATATTTGAAAACAAGATAGTTATGCTTTAAGTGCTTTGTCATGTTATCATAGAATGCTACGTGTATATTGTATATAGATTGTTACCTCATTGACCATATTATTGCTTTAGTGTGTAATGGTTGAAATTTTTAAGTGATCCTTATGAATGGTATGAGTGAGTGGTTTAAAGGAATTCAGGTATACTTAGGGTTGGGCGTTATTTTAAGGCATGTCTTCATCTCCATGATTTGAGACTTGTCTTGATTTTTAGGGATTTGAAGCACGGTGTTAATCTTGGGTATGTTCTATGTGGGTAATTATCTTAATTCTAATATGCGTAGTATGCATATACTGTATTCAAGAGGTATTAATGACCCGATCCGATCATAGAAGTTCAGTCTAGTTGTCGTCTAGATGAGTTAAGAGAGTAGAGAGCCATTTTATCATTGCGGGTTAGGTTGTGAGACTATTAGAGAGGAAGCTATAATTATAGTAAGGAGATTTAGAAGGATCAAACTGTCAAAGGACAAAGATACACGAAAATATTAAATGAAAAATAGGTCACAGAGATGCTAAAGCAATGTATAAAAGACCCGAAGAGAGGGATATTAGGATAGGTTAGATACTCGGAATCATATCTTGTGTAATGATTTCCTCTCTATTTTCTATGGTTGTTATTTATTTCTATCACTAGTCGGTGATGATACATACTGGTATGTGTTGTGGTACTAATGCTACACTTACCATATCTCCATTTAAGGATCTAGCTATGTTGCAGGTTAGTTAGAGTTTCTATAGGTAAGATGGTGGTTACTCTTAAGAATATTCTTTCATCACCCATCTATGGATGTTGTATCTCAGGTCTTTTACGTTTTCATTGACTACTGTTCTTGTATTGATTTGGATTAGGTTCTAGAGAAAACTGTTTTTTTTATTTTTGCAATGTTCTAATTGGTAAATGTTTTGTGTAACATACTTGATCAAAGGGTTATTTTTGTAAAAAGTTTGTTCTTATTTAACTTCTGCACTAAATTAAATAGTTAAGTAGTAATGGTTCTCCTATATACGGTAGAGTTGGGTAGGTGCCCGCACGATCTGTGACATGGGTTGTGACACTATTTTCCAAATTTTCAAACAAATAGCAATTGGTAAACATTGCAAAATGTACTAGCAGAAATCATTTTTAAGTTTAGTGATCCACCACTTTATAATATTCATTCTATGATTTTCTTGTGACAATTCAATACCACAAGCATTACAAAGGAATTCTATAATTATGTAGCAATCTATCCTTCTCTAAGAAGTTTCTTTGTGGTCTCCACTTTGTGATTAGGAAAAGAAGTATGAATAAAAGGTATATATATTTTAAACCTTTTCATGTCATAATCAGACATAATCTTATTTTTCCTAGCTCCCATTAGAAAGAAGGATATCCTAAAAGGCACCTTTGAATTAATGTTTCTCTCTATATGTCAAGCAGTCTTAGTTAGGAGTCTAAATAGGAAGGTTTTGTTTGCTATTATTAGATTGAATAGTGAAAATAGAGTTGATCTCAGTCTGTTATGACCCAAATTTCATGATCGCGCAGGCACATATTCTATTCTATTTAGATCGGATCATCCCTATCAACTGTATGCAAAATTTCAATAGCAACCTTTAAGTAAACATTAACATAATGAATAGGGGGCCTTTACAAGTATGGTATTAGCAAAAGAAACAATTTCCCAAGACTTTGTATGGACATGCACAAGAGCTACTACAAGAGATAAGATAATAAGAAAAGATACAACTTCCATGGAGAAAGATGCAGAAGTTGATGTTAAACAATCTCCATTCAACACAATAAACTTCTAATCAACAAGCAATATCTATATCCAAGAACTGTGATATAGCAAGAGGAATATCAGTACATCTGTAACACCCCAGATTATGGTCCTTGAAAATTTCTTAAATTTTATCCTCACTATCCTAACTACGACTCACCTTATGAGTTGTAGGATGTCTTGACGGGTCATATGACACTATTCATAAGGTGTCCGATGACTGGTTCTTGAGTTGCTATCCATATTTTGACTTGGGGACTCAAGCCATAAAGACCCATGATCAGTCGTTGGACTCAAATCATAGGCTAAGCACTGTGTGTGTGATAAGTTCTGCTCTAAGCATGAGTGGCTCACTACTAGTCATGAGGAATCATTACGAGTCATTTTTTGCAAATCATAGGATCTCCAGTGTTCACCCTAATTAATTTCTATATTGACTATGACTGTACCACACAAGTCATAAGGTCGCATTACGAGCCAGTGTATGATTCGTAAGGTCAATAGTGTGTGTGCCTGGTGACACTGTCTTGACAATGACTCGTAAATATGAGTCGTAATGAGTTGTGATGACTCTTTATGAGACCCATAATGACTTACTATTTATTTTTCCAACTTTTAAATGAGGATATTTCAGACATTTCCCCTTTTATCATAAGAATAACCCATGACCTATAAACATACTTAAGGCCCTATTTTAATTGATAACCCACTACAAATGTTCCTTTTTTCTCTCTTAAGTCTCTCAAGTATCCACATTTAGGGTTTCAAAGAAGTAGGTCATCCAAGGGCTCAAGGGTTGGATTCTCTCTATAATCTTGGGAATTTCAGGCATATTACTCTTCCTTAATTGCTAATTTTATTAAAATCATAGGTTTTAAAGTACTGTTCATATGGTATTGATGATGATTTTGAAATATGGGTTGAGGGTTTTTAACATTTGTTGTTGAACAATGTTTCTCAGGTTTACCTATGATTATTCAGGTTTTAATTATAGTTTTGAACTTGTGAGATGCATCGGTATGGTGAATAGGGGATTATGATTTCCCCGAACATATGACTTTTGAAATGGTAATGATCTCAACCCCATATTGTGAAATTGGTTTTGAATATGAAAAGTATGCATATTGAACTACTCTTGAACTATTGTATAATGTGAAAAGTCAATGAATCATAATGATTTTAATTGAACCTTATAGGGTTAAGAAATTCCCCAAGCTATTGCATAATTTAACAAAGGTGGCTATGAATTTCCCAAATAATGAAAGTGTATCGGCATGTTGATATTACCTTGCAAGTGTAGTTTATATGACGATACCAACAATGTATGCCTTAATGTGTATAGTGGTTCAATGAATGGGAATGTGTGATAAATGATTTAGTTAGGCTTTAATGAAGGTTGTGTAGTTGAGTTGTGAAAGTGGAGGTTCTGAGGGACCAATACTAGAAATAGTGATTGCCAATGTGGAGGTCTAAATGTCAGATAGTTTGAGTCCCTATTATTATTATTATTAAATGATTGGGAGGTTTGAGTCCCCCATGCTATACTATATGATTGGGTGCTTGAGTCACCTTGATATGCTGGGAGGTTCGAGTCCCCCTGAGTGCATATGTATACCTTTTAGTTCGTTCAGCCCACACGCACTAGGGCCCTACCAGTTGGGGGAGATCTAGGCACATATAGCCCGTGGGTGCCTTCTTATGTTATGATGGTTAAGCTACACAATCCAAGCTAAAGTTTTAAAATACATGTTAAGCCTTGTTCCCTATCCTGACATGTGATATATGTGTGTCTATGTATTTGATTTTGTGCATTAGATTTGAATGATTTTGAACTATTGATCATGGAATTATGTTATCTTTAATCTTGAGTTACATGCTAGTGCTCAACCCACTAACCATCTCCGAACACTTTATCCCTACACGATGCAGGCACCAGAGATGCCTCTACTTTTCTTATGTAGAGTTAGGTGAATCGGCTCAGTTTTTCAATTCATTATGGTGAATTGGTGAGATTTCATTCTATGAAATGCATAGACATTTCATTAGTTCTTATCATAGATTATGATTGAGAGTTTTCATTATCATTAACATTATTATTGTCATTGTTAGAGTGGGGAACGTATCTCAACCAAGACTGATTTTTGGTTCTTTTTTCATAGAGGCTTTCTTGGATTACTATGGACTTAGTTGGTCTTGGTTGGATGTGATTGGTCGATTTTCGGTTATCGGTTATAAAAATTTCTTTTATTCTTCAAACTTATCTTGGGCTATCTTGTTATATGCTTGAAATTTAGCTATTGTTGGGCGGTGTATGGTGTTTGGTTAGGTTCAGGGGGTAGTATCTGGTCCACAGTGGATTGAAGATGCCCTTCATAGACAAGCCCTGGTTTGGGACATGAAAACACCACAAGTACTGGAAAGCATCATCGGTCGATCAGGATAAGATCATGTAGACATCATATAGAAAAGCACAAAAAGAGAACATGACAATTTCATATAATAGTTTAACACCAAGTTCGTCAATCACATTCCTACACTTTAAATTCCTAGTGTTTCCAGTTATATCCCATGTACTTAATTAACCAATTCAATTACCACCTAACAATCAAAATTACCTTGAGTCAATCTACTTATCCACTAAACTTAAGAATGTTATCTAGCAGGAAAGCTCTTATAATTTCAGCTCAAAGATTAACTACAAGTCCTCGATTCCTATATCATGTATATAATTAGCACTAACACCCAGCCTAATTCAGAAACATATAATGGACATAAATTCCCCATACAGAAAAACATGGCCCTTCTATTTATTTACCATGCAATGTCCACATCACAATAATAACATGCTTGCATAATTTACACAGTCGTAAAGTATCTCGACTAATAGATAAGCATTTAACTCTCGATATACATGATGAGGGAATCCCTCAATCCCCATACACAATAATTGAAATGAGCCAAATAAATCACAAAAACCATTATATTTATAAGTTGACCCATAATCAATCACTTGCATCAAAATGTCAATTACAAACATACACTCAAATAAATTACAGGTTTCCATAATCCATAACCATTTTCACTCATCACCAAGTGGAACCAAGTTTGTATAAATACTTTGACAATATATGCATGTGTTTATATATATATATATATATATATACTTAGACACAGTAAGAAACCCAATGTATAACCACAAAATGGGGTCTAGAAAGGGTAAAGTGCATTATCTTTGTATATCACTACCTAATTTGTACACACATGCCAAGGAACTTATTATTACCTATAATCATGACCACCAGGATACCGACCAATTTAATCCATGTACCATAGCGGTGTGGTACTTGACCCTCCATCACATATAAATAATCCATACCGGCATTGTACTGAACTCGTTGTAACAATGATAATTATAATAATAATAAAAAGGTATGATATGTCATATTTGTACCTATAACAAACCTTGTTGAAATTCTTAAGATTTTTTATATTTTAACCCATTTTTCCCTTCTCTGTAGTTGTTATATATTATTAATGAGTTATGGAGATGTTTGACATAGTCCCCAAAGCATTCAGAAGTGATTTAAGTTGAGGTTTTGAGTAGCTTTATTAGTGATTAGTTTGACTTTGGTCATTATTTTATAATTCGAGCATTGGATGATAACATTATTAGTTCCATTACATCCAAAATATCGATTTTAAGCTAGTAGACAAGTTGTTTTAGGTGTTGAGCCTTTATATTGATTTTGACCTCTTAGAGAAGAAACTAGTTAAATTTATCCCAACGGGATCTCCGGGGATTAACTTGTTGAAAAGGACCATTTTTGATAAATATGATGATTTCATTAGTTTGTAGCATCATTAGCATATTCCTATAGGGTTCTAAATGAATCCCGAAGGTATATTTGAAGCATTTTTGACCTTATCCCTTCAACTCTTTATTAATATTTAGTTCAATCAGTCCTTTCATGGCTATTGCATAGACATGTGTCGTGATCATGGGTATTGATAATCATCTTTAACGCGATTACATGGTGGGGTACCAGAATTGAAATGAGTAATTTAGTGGACTAGGTTAGGTTTCTCATCGCGAACACAAGGCCCACCTTCTGCAATCGCGATGACAAATTTAGTACTGGTCAATATTGACCTTCGCAATCACAAAATAGGTGTCATGATCATGATGTACTATTCACCTGAATAGTATAAATTCTTTATTTCTTGACGTTCACTATTTTTTAACTTTGAGACCTCAAAAAAGATGATTTTTAAGAGAGATATTAATCAAAAGAATTTGGGTAAGCTTCTAATCTTTATTTCAATCATAATTCACTGATTTTATCTTAAAAAAACCTTAAAACTTGGATTTCAAAATAGGAATTTTGGTTTTATTCCCGGTATTGAGAAAATAGCTTTCTTTAGATTCAGTAAATTGTTTAATGAGTTTTCATATTTAGGATCTTTGGAATATGGAAAATATGATTCTTTAATAGAAAATCTAGTTTTATCCTTTTTTTTTCCTTTAGGGTCTGTTTTTGAACTATTTTTGAACCCAAAATAAAAGTACCTAATATGGATATCATTTGACTCCTTTCGATAAGTGTAATACGTTTTTGATATATTTTGTTCATTTTGAAGTCGTGCATAAAGGAAAGGCTCTATGTTAAAGGGTCCACGCTTGAGATTTTGCTTTTCAAGGTAGATTATGGATTAAGGCTTGAGATTTGACATTTTAAGGTAGGTTATTCTTAACTTTCTTTACACCACGTTAAGTAGTCAGCCATTTATGTATACTATCCTATGAGTTAGGGAGTTATCATAAGATTCATCTTGTGGGATTGATATTTTATCTTCTACCCCTTTGGGGGCTTATGTGACTATTGTTATTGTTGTGTTGATCATGTAGGGTCTTATGTGACTATTATTATCATTGTATTGCTCGTATGGGGTCTTTTTTAAATAGTGTTATTATTGTGATACTCGAATGAGACTTATTTGATCATTATATTTGACTTGAGAGATAATTATTATTGTGATACATGAGTGGGAGTGGGTAATGGTCTTGTTTGAGTATTAATTCCATTTATTAATATTGTCATGCCCGAATAGAAACTTAAAATAATATATTTGATGTCTCACGTGACTATTCATAATGGTGGCACCATGTGATGGCTTATAACATGATTTATTGAGAATTGAGGAGATTTGAGCTTATTTTACATCATAATTAAAATGCTTCATTATATGATATTATTTTGGTTATTAGCATTCATCCTCATTTCACTTATCTATATACATGGATTTGGTACCACAGAAAAACACTCATTTTAAAGAAAATAAGACATTTTATTAAATCCTAGACTAAAAAGTATAATGGCAAGGTTAATTGAGATATGAAATTAAGATTGTGAAAATGTATGGGTTCCAAAACCCCCCCATGGGTCCTGTCTGATATGCTATGATTTCATATCACTTTCGATGCTTAAAATGATGAAAATATGCAAGTTACTTAGGACTTTTTTTAGATATGATGTGTTTTGTGCGATGTTTTAAATGATATCAGGTTTTCAAACTATTCTAAAGAAAAATAGTGAAAATTGAAGTTTTTGACACTGAAGTTAGAATCTATGTCCCAAATGTACTACATATAGGGCGTAGGTACCATATTAGGTATTAAAAAGCTGAGAAATAGAGAATCAAAAGCAAAAAAAGTCAACTCTACTACCTACGAACGGCACCTACTGCCGTTGGTGCCACCTATGGTGTGTGGGTTCAAAAATATGTTGCAGAGGATCCAAATCCAGAGAAGTATTAAAAAGATTTTGGACCAGGGGAACCTACGTGGTGCTACCTACAACTGTAGGTGTAATCTATGGTCGTAGGTGGCCCAGTAAGTGGACATCGACCACAGTTTTCCTTATTTGTTTTGGAGTTGTTTCCTATGGTCTTCTTGTACTCTATAAATACCCTTTTGACTCTTTTTAGTTATTTTATGTACTTTTGATGCTTACAAACAAATATTTGATACCACGATTCAATTTTGATCTTGGGATTGTTTGTATAAACATTGGTTGATTATTCAGTTGAAGACTTTGGGTTTTTTACTTGATTATTATGATATTATTCAAATTCTTGCAATTATTAATTCCTTTGATTATTTCACGATAATTACTAGATAATTCCCTTAGCTAGGGTTGTGGGAACTCTAGCTAAGTAACAAAGTAAGGGAAGTGTTCAATCCTTCTAGATTGTTATTATTGCATGCATTATGGTTTTTATCGAATTTATGACTTTCTTAACCATTGAAAACTATAGGATCCAACCTATATTCACTACAAACAAGAGAGGGAGGTTGATATTGGGAAAAAGATATCACAACAGTGATTTGGAGTTAATTGCCGAAATAAGCTTATCTACATTATCTACTTAAGATGATTAGCTTGCATCTAATCAACTTGAGACCGAGAGGAGATAGTTGAAACTGGGATCCAAGGTAAGGTTTAGTAAGGCAACAATCTAAGATCAATATTAGATATGTGAAATTCACCAAATTATACTAAGAGGTAGTTGTTGATACCTAACTTACCAGATTCTACATGCACAACAATTTTATAGTTGGATTAAGCACGAGAAGCCTACGGAGTTAGAATTTAGGGAGAACACAAGCCTAGTGTTCATTTCTGATATTTTACAAATAAAGCATTTGAGTTCACTTACTATTTAAAACAACAAACTCCCCATTTACTTTTTAGTACTTCCTGTTGATTTCAGTGAACAAAAGAGATCATTCACGTAGTCCCTATGGGTTTGACCCCAACCTGAGTTGGGTTACTATATTTTGTATTGACTATTTTATCTTTTATTAGAAGTGTAATTTGGGTGACATGAAAATTTTGGCACTGTTGTCAGGGATTATAGTGTTATTGTTGATCAAATTTATTAAAGTTTTTGGGTTTTCATTTTTTGTTTTTAGTTGGGTGTACGCTGGTGTATGCCAAACACAAGGAGTCAAGTCATTCCCTTACTCCAAATGAATCCTATATCAGAAAAAATCTTACAACCCAAACGAACGATGATGGAACAAGTATGAGAAGGCCATCTTAAAAGGGTTTGGGATGATCCTAATATTGTGCCTCCACTTCTTTGCCAAGAGTTCAGGACATTTTTTATCAGCAAATGGAGCAATTGTTAGCATATGCAGCTGCTAACCAGAAAAGGGATGCATAAATTTAGTGTTTAGCTAGTGAGGTAGAGCTAGCTAGGCAGAGACCTTGATTAGATCATGAAGCAATACTCAATGAAAATTGAGATAAAGTTAGAGGTGGTAGATTTCAAGTAATCCTTGAAAAAAGTACAAACCTCCATATAATGATCCAGAGGAGGATATGGGTTACGTTGATCCTGTCAAGATAGGAGACATCATTCCTCCTAATTTTCTACCAGGTGTTAAGTTTTACTTTAATAGTGCTATGATCCAACTCTTGAACGTGAAAAGTGTATTTACAGACTTGGCTCTGATGTGTTTGCAAACTTTATTGGGATTTGCACTTTATAAACTATACCTGGGGTAAATCAGGAAGAGCTTAGACTAAGGTTATTACGTGAGGTAGATCAGGAAGAGCTTAGACTAAGGTTGTTACCTGGGGTAGATCAGGAAGAGCTTAGACTAAGGTTGTTCCCTTTTTCATTGACTAATGAAGTTTCATTATGGCTGGGGGAACTTCCCTCTGTCCGAAATGTTGTAACTTATAGATTATCTATAAAACTTCAGGCAGCTATATTCTTAGTCGATGTATAAGGCATGGTTTTAGTATAAGTAGTTAATGATGGTACCCAATCATCGAATTTTGGGGCAGTGTTTGCTTAAAATATCCTACTGAGCCCTTAATTCTAGTTCTAGGTATATGGCATACATGATTACCACTGGATCGTTCATGCATTTGCACCGGGAGATAGAATTTGATATATTAGATCAGATCTCTCAAACCATTCGAGGGTGGCATACTTGAGAGACTGAGAGTAGAGCTGGAACTTATGCCATTGGTGCTTTCAGTGAGCATAAAGTGGTTGATGATTCTATGGCTTAAGAGATTTCACATCTTAGAACTAATATTGGGCTTCTGGCAAAGAAGTTCACAACAATGAATTATGAGAAGGTAAATGTAGTAGGTTCATAAGGGAAGGCCTCTAGATCATATAATTCTAATTTAAAGCAGGAGTTCAAGTATCTAGATCACGAGTTGGCAGGTTTTTGAGCTAAGAGGCAAGGAAACTAAGGTCAAAATTATTACAAAGATAGGTATAGAGATCAAAGTTGAGAGCGTGATGATGAATGAAGAAGGAAGAATGACTACAAGAAGAATCTACTGGGCAGTCGTGATACTGAGTCAGGGATAGAGGCGATGTTGTCCAAGTTGGTTAAGGGTCAAGAAAATCAGGAAAATTATCTTAAGTAGATTAAGGCAGATATCTCAAGATTGACCTTGAAGATTGAGTGGCATGCAACTGTGATAAGCAATTAGAGCAATAGTTCGGGCAAATATCTACTACTTTGTTCGAAAGACAGCTAGGTACCCTTCCTAGCAACACAGTGCAAAATCCTAAAAATAATGACCAATATCGTGCCATCAACACCACACAAAATAGTAAGTCTGCTATTGATCCCTCTTTGGCTAATGTTGATAAGTCGAGGAATAATTGTGTTGTGGATGATGAGACTCCTGAAGCAGAGTAAAAAAAGACAAGAAGTATTGATGACAATATTGAGAAGGAGAAAGGTAAGGGCAAGGTTGATGATTCTACAGTGAAACAAATTCCATGACCTCCCCCACCTTTTCCACAAAGGTTGAAGAAAAACCAGGAAGAAAGAAAGTTTAAGAAGTTCATAGATATGTTGAAAGAGTTGAGCTTGAACATCCCTCTTCTTGAGGCTTTGGAGAAGATTCCTGGTATGCTAGGTTTACGAAAGATTTGGTAAAAAAAAAAGCAGACTACGAGTTTTGAGCCGAATGGTAATGTGCACCATTGTAGTGCTGTTACTTTCAAATTTTTATTAGAGAAGAATAAAGACCCTAGTGCATTCACTATTTCGTGTGCTACTGGGCCCTTCAACCTTAAACGGCCTCTATATGACTTAGGAGCAAGTATAAATTTAATGTCATTGTAGTGTACAAGAAGTTAGGGTTGGTGGCACCCAAACATACATCTATAAAGCTATTAATGGTTGACTTTTCTGCGAAGAAAATGGTGGGTATTTTGTGTTATGATTTGGTGAAGGTGGCTGTAAGACCCTTTAAAATTTTAAGCATTTTATTTTTGACCTTCCATATGCGTAATATCAATTTTTGACTTGAATTATGTTTAGGAATGTTAAAATACTTTTTAGAGAAAGTTTTGGATTTTTCAGAAGGGGTTCAATGTTATTTTGGGACCCCAAGGGAGTGAGGGTCTCGGATATTGGCATTCCACTAAGGGTAGCCTCTGTGATATTGGCGTGGAACGGATGCTACCATCCGTGATAACATCATGCAACACTGATAGGTAAATTTTGTCTAGTTTTGTTTCTTTCACTTGGGATGAAGGTCTTTTGGTCTTTTTCCCCTTTCCCCTACTTATAATTATAAAAGGGACCCTTTTTCTTTACTTCTCAAAGATTTAACTCTACTTTATTCATATTTAACTCTTTATCCAGAAAAGCTTAAGGGTTTTACAAGAAATCACTACTCTGGCCCCTAACTTCAAATTGACTTCAATTTCTTGTGTATTTCAGCCATGTTTCTCTTCACTAAACATTAATTTTACATTATGACATGAATTGGATGGATTTTCATGTTATTTAAACTATAGGTTTTGAAATTGGGTTGAGGGATTTTGGTTGTTAGTGATTAAATTACTTTTTTCATGTTTTAAATTGATTATTCATGCTTTAAATTGATATTTTAGGGACTGAATTGGTACATTATTTAAATGGTTGGAATGGGGGACATGGGTTTCCCTAAATTGAATGAATTTTGTCTTGGAATTGTATGAACCTTAACCTACTTTATAAATTTGATTTTTATTGTGGAAAATTGCATAGTTTAACTTGTTTTTGCACCCAATGCATTGCATTAATGGATATATGAGTATAAAAATAGATTTGGATGGCCTTGGTGGCCCTGGTTTGGATTTTAATGGAACTTGGGAGTCCAATTTGGTTGTGTGAATTGGTTTGGCATGTTTAATTTAGCTTGAAAGTATATTAGTATGCCAACACCAAGTGGTAAATGCCTTAATAAATTACTCCTAGGTTAATGGTTGGAATTATGTGCAAAGGGATTTTAATTTAGGCTTAAAAGGGATTGTGTAGCTCATCATGAAGGTGTAATTCCCATGGGAATGAACATTGAAAACCATGTTTCCGGCCTTGGGGTCTGTATGACCATATACTTGAGACACACTTCATATATATAGTTGGGATGGATATTTCCCATGGTGTCTCTAGTTTTCCTTCAGGTTTGTGGCTAACACGCACTGGGGACCTTTTAGTATGGGAAGTTGAACCCATATAGCCCATGGGTTCCTTTAGTATATATCAAGTTACACAGTCTAGGTTAATTATTTTAAAAATCTCATGTTCATGATCCTTACCCTATCTTTACATTGTATATATAAATGTTTTCATGTGATTTTGACTGATTTTGGACATGGCATTATGTTATCACTTTCCCTGAGTTACATGTTAGTGTTTATCCCACTAACCATCCTAGAACGCTAAATTATTTCATAATATAGTGTCCAAAGACTTTTCTATTTCTGTTGTGCATCAGTACGTAGTCAAGCACGTTTGTTGAGTTATTGTGAAGTAGTGATCCTTCTTTCTTTGAAAGGCCTTATCATTTGTTCTTTCTTTATTGATTCAGTACTTTTGGATTCATTTTGGTCATAGTTCGTGGCATGTCTCGACTTAGACATTATTCTGGTTTTAGAGACTTTTGTGAACAAGTGTGGGTTGGTTTATTGATTTTAGAGTCTTAGAAATTCTATCTAATATAGTTTCTTTTATTACTATTTTCATTTGATTCTACTTTATTTATATAATTGAGCTCTTGAGGTAAGGATAAGTGAGTGATATCTGGTCCATGTGGGCTTGAGATACCTGTCACGGCCAGACCTTGGTTTGGGTCATAACAAGCTTGGTATGTAAGCACGATTTAGAGTCGTTGGGTATCCATAAATTCATGTCGAGTAGATTCATTTTATTGGTATGTAGAGTGCCACACTTATAAGAAGGAAGCTATAAGGTATTTACAACTATTTTCCTTTCTTGTGTTCTATTTTAGTCTATAGAGTCTAGTGTTATGAAAATTCTCTAACTAGGGGCTTTCTTTCATTTTAGATCATGCCTCCTCGAAGATCTAGCATTCTTAGAAACTCTATTGGAACTCTGTTCCACCTGAGTTGAATGTGAAGAGGACTCATCCTTCATATGTAGTATAGACCTGGCCTATGGTCCTTTCTCCTGATTGTGTTATTCTATGTGGGGTTCTACTGGTCCCTACTAGTCCTTCTCAGTCTTCTTGGGCTGGTGGTACTTATGCTCAGTCTTCTTAAGGAGATATCTCTAATGTAGAGTTTCTTTAGTCTATTCATATGCTTACTTAGATGGTGGCATCGTACTCTCATCAGTATGATCGTGTTGGTTTTATTGCTCATTCATCTAAGGTCACTCGGTTTAGCCATGAGGTTGAATCCTCCAACTTTTATAGGCTCTAAGGTTGAGAAGGATCCACAAAGGTTCATTGATGATATGGAGAAAATCTTTAGGGTGATGCATGCTACGTATATAGAGGGTGTGGAATTTTTTGCGTATCAATTGAAGGATATATCTTATTAGTGGTATGAGGAGTGAGAAGCTATGAGGGGAGATAATGTTGAGCAAGATATGTGAGATGACTTTTCAAAGGCCTTTCTTAATCAATTATTTCCCCAGGAGTTAAGAGAAGCTAAGGCTGAAGAGTTTGTGAACTTGAAGAATGAGAAGATGATACGAAGGAGTATGCTCTGAAACTTTAGCAGTTGTCCCATTATGATCTGGAGTTAGTGGCTAACAAAAGATCCAAGATGAGGAAGTTTGTTTTCTATTTTGTCTTGTGACTTAGTATTAGAGTGTAAGGCAGGCAATGTTTAGTAATAATATGGACACTTCCATACTTATAGTTCATATACAGCAGATGAAGGATGAGAAAAAGAAAAGAAGAAGTAAGTAGAGATGGGAGAGAGGCAGAATAAGTTTAGATATTAAGAGCAGGGTGAGGGTCAGCAGAATAGTGGTAGAGATGGTGGGTAGTGGACTAAGTAGAAGAACTAGGGCAACATATTCATCTATCAGTGCTCCTTATCCTAAGCCTTCAAGTAATCATTGTTTTCAAGATAGCAGTGGTCCTAACTCACAGGGTGCCTACTCTCATGCTAGTGGATCTCATTCAGGACCACCATATCCTCCATGTTATTTTTATGAACAACTTCACCGTGCTTATTGTAAGGAGAGGATAAATCTATGCTCTAATTGTGGTTAGTTGGGTCACATGCAATGAGATTATCCTTTAGCCAAGGTTTCCATAGGAGCTAATAAGGTTTTAGTCGCCATATCTTCAGCTCCTATGCCATCGGGCGCTATTTTTGGTATGATCACTGGCTGGAATCATCTCTTTGCACGTGCTAGTCTCCATGAATTTGATGTATCTTTAGATGTTATTACTAGTATGTTACAGCTCTTTATTCGTGATATTTATTATTTACTTGATCTGGATTCAAACTTTCTTATGTAATCCTTTATGTGGCTGTGCATTTTGGTTTTAGTCCCAAAAGTATTTTTGACCCTTTTTTTCTGTCTACTCCGATTGATGATTTTGTAGTTGTTATAAAAGTCTATAGAGCTTGTGTGTTTTCTATCTTTCACAAAGAGACATTGGTGGATTTGATAGAATTAGATATTGTAGCGCCCCAATTTTTTGAACAGAATACTACACGGTGCTCATGACCCCGAAGGACCACAAGCTAACCTATGACTGATATTTGTACCTGTACACTGCATAATATAACATGATAATGCGGAAACATGAACTGAAAGGCCATAAGGTTCAATACTAATACATAACGAAAAATATGGTATAACAATACCAAAATAAATTTGAAATAACTATCTGACATGCTATAGTCTGAAAGCCTCTAAACTGTCTAAATAAGGAGCTGATGGGACATGTCCCCAACTAACTCTATCTACTGAAATAAAATGGAAACTGAAATAGTAATGTAATCATTATGTCCTCAAAAGATGAGGACTTACTTCTAACTCTAACTATTGAGACTGGAATGTACTGCTGATCTGGAGCTCGTGCCTCTAAACCTATTGTATAAGACACCATAGTGTGAATGCATCAGTACTTTGAATGTACTGGTATGCAAGTGAGGAAGGCTAAATGCATGGGGTTCATATGCATGAACAAATATAACTGACTAACATGAACGTGAGAATACATGCATGACTACATAACTATAACTGAGATCGTGTTGGGACTAGATATCATATTATTGAATATTGAATAACTGTGTCTAACCATTTTGATCATGAAGAACTGGTCTGGTTGACTATATCTGACAGTCCTAAAGCTGAAGATTGATTACATATGTTCTGATAACTGATAACATGAGTGACTATGTCTGATAGTCCTAAATTTGATAGAACTAGCTGAGTTTCGTACTGTATCTGAGTAACTAAATCTGATATCAGTCCTATCGAGTGGGGGATCTTTGAGTATACTGATAATAAAGAATATTTGACATAGTCTGAGATCAGTCCTACCTAGCAGGTGATCTTTGAATCTAATTATGCTGCTACTGATTGACCATAGTTGAGATCAGTCTTATCTAATGGGTGATCTCGTAGTCTATTTATAATGAAAAGGAAAGACTATATCTGACAGTTCTAAATCTGTATTACTGAGCTGAATTGATTGTATCTAATAGTCCTAATTTCTGTAACTAAAATTGTGGGATGTATTCATCTAACCGACATGCCCCATACTAAGCTAACTAGGGTCCAACCTGTAACCCTAGCTGGAAGGGTATCAGTACCGTGCCACTGGTAAAGACAACTGTTGTGGAGTCATTCCTAATCTAGTGGGTGACCCTTGGGATCAGTCCTATACATTTAAATCTGCTAATGGGTGATCCCTGAGTATGTCAGTCCTATCTAACGGGTGACATCTTGTACCTATGCTGGCTACGTAGTTCTGGAACTTAGGGATTTTTTTCTAGTGATCTCAGTCCTGTCTAGCGGGTAAGTCCCCATCCCTAGGCTGGCTCGATGCTGAATCCTACTCCTATTTGAAAAGACTGAACATGATTGATTGACTGTACATGGACTGAATTTACTGAATTCCATCGACTGACGAAATACTATTGATATCTGATAACTGACTAAGTTCAAGAGATTACTGATCTTACTGAGTACTGAGCTCATGATATTTCTGAGATTTCCTGAGTCACATGACTGACTGATTTCTATGGATCATAGCTTGACTGAGGAGATCGTGAAAACATGACATAGCTCTAGGCACACAGCTAAATTTTTGGTACAAGTACCCCCAGGACTCGATGAGCAGAAACTGACATAGCATGGCTTACTTGAACACATGACCAACAACACAATTCATAATTCATATATTGAAGTACTTCATCAAACATGCGATATGCATAAGCTTGTACATACATGGGGATTTCATGATATCATACTATTTTAGCATTGTTCCTTCATCTAGGTATTTAATCTTACATATAATAGGCATAGAATGTGTAAACAACATTATACAACAATCAAACATCATGATTCATCTCTAATTTCATCATCCAAGGGTTTTAATCCTAGGTATACATGAATATACATCATTACTAATCAATTACATATGTAATTTATCACCAAACATGGATTTGAATGCAATTAGTCATTATCAACATGAACAAGAGAGATTCAATCATGAAATTCATAAATAAAATCCATAACTTGAATTTAGAAAAGAGATTCTTCGACTTCATGGACCAAAGGAGTCCATGAATGAACACTACGCATACCTTAGCTTGTGATTCTAAGAAGACTTATAGAGAGATTCATGAAATTTAACAGTGAATTCCCTTGGAATTGAACCTTCTATGAAAATCCTAGGGCTTGTTCTTGAGAGTTTTTTTAGAGTAATTGAGTATAAGCTGCTGAATTATGGTCAAATCTCATGTTATAAGTCTTATGTAGGGTGGGAAATTGATCCTTTTAACCCTAAGACACCTCTTTAATTTCTAAGAAAATTTCCCGATTTTCATTCTTGGCGCGACGTGCCACTATCGTGCCAAGTCACTGGAAAGTGACAAATGGGAAATTGCATGGTGGCGCGATGTGGAGCTATGGTGTTGCCACCTGGTCTATAACCTGGAATTTTGGCACAACGCGCCACTATTGTGGAGTAACACTAGAAATTGACAATTTCCATTTGAGCTATCTCCGCGACATACTGAAGGCTCAGGTGATACACTGTCTCACTAAAAAGGCTCTAACTCTTCACCCGGGTGTCAAATTTGGGTGAATTTGGTATCGATGAAAATCTTATTCGATTCCTAACATGATGAAAAGTGAAAATCTTTTATAATACCACGTGTTCAAAAGTAGATTCATTTTTCAAAGAAATTTTCTAACATTCTTGGGGAAACTTTTCAAGCTAGGAAAAGTACGGGGTATTACAAATATAGTGGAGTTCGATGTTATCTTGGGGATAGATTGGCTCCATTTTTCCTATGCTTCTCTAGATTGTAGGATCCAAAAGGTCAGTTTTGACTTTCCTAATAAACCAATATTAGAATCAGAGGGGAGTTCTTTAGTACCCAAAGGGAAGTTTATTTCCTATCTTAGAGCGCAGAAATTGATTTCAGAAGGGTGTCTGTACCATCTAGTTGAGGTTAAGGATTTTGACTCTAAAAGTCCCTTTTTTGCAATTTGTCCTTATGGTTAATGAATTTCCTAAAGTATTTTTTGATGATCTTCCTCAAATTCCTTGCGATAGGGAAAATAGATGATGGGATTGATCTTCTATCGAATACTCATCCTATTTCCATCCATCCTTATAGAATGGATCTGATTATATTAAAAGAGCAAGTAAAGGCTTTTCCTGATAAGGGTTCATTTATCCTAGTGTTTCTTTATGAGGTACTCCTATGTTTTTTATGCAAAATAAGGATGGGTCTTTTCAGATGTATATAGACTATTGCCAGGTGAAAAACGTTACATTGAAGAATAAGTATTCTCTTCCTAGGATTGATGATCTCTTCGATCAGTTTCAGGGTGCTAGATATTTCTGTAAGATTAATTTTCATTCAGGCTATCATCAGCTAAAAATTAAGGAGGTTGATATTCCCAAGACTAATTTTCAAACTCATTGTGGTCACTATAAGTTTTGTTATGCCATTTGGGTTGACTAATGCTCTGGTTGCATTCATGGATCTTATGAATTGGGTTTCCAGGCAGTTTCTCGATTTGTTTATTATAGTTTTTATTGATGACATCTTGGTGCATACTAAGAGTAAGGAGGATCGTACCAATAACCTCAGAATTGTGTTACAGATTCTTATAAGTTAGAAGTTGTATGTGAAATTTTCTAAGTGTGAATTTTGATTGAATATTGTGACTTTTTTTGGGCATGTTATATCTAGTCAGGGGATCAAGGCAGATCCACAGAAAGTAGAAGCAATTAAAAATGGCCTAGACCCACGACTCCAACTGACATTAGGAGCTTCTTGGGCTTGGCTGGGTATTATAGGAGATTTATGGAGAGCTTCTCATTTATTGCAACTCCGTTGATAAGATTGACCTAAAAATAGGTTATGTTTTTATGGTTCAATTCTTGTGAGGGTAGTTTTGAGAATTTGAAGGATAAGGTTACTTCTGCACTAGTTTTGACCCTGCTCGAGGGTACTGATGGTTTTGTTGTATTTTTTTGATACATCTCGTGTGGGACTGGTTTGTGTTTTGATGCAACATGGTAAGGTTTTGGCCTAATTCTTCCAAAAATCTTGAAGTTCATGAAAGGAGTTATCTTACTCATGACTTGAAGTTTGCAGCTGTGTTCTTTGCTATGAAGATTTGGCATCATTATATGCATAGGGTGCATATGGTATCTATTTGGTTCATAAGAGCTTGTATTATCTACTTACATAAAAGGAGTTAAATCTCAGGAAGAGTCAGTGGCTTGAATTGCTAAAGGATTATGACATGAGCCTTCAGTACCATCTAGGTAAAGCTAACATGGTTGTTGATGCTCTTAGCAGGTTATCTATAGAGACCATGTATCATGTTGATGAGGATAAGTAAGGATTTGTAAAGGATATGCACGGGTTGGCTAACTTGAGATTTTGTCTTTTGGACTCTAAGGATGAAGGAGTCATTGTTCAATGAGTGGTTAAATTATCTCTTGGTGTGGAGGTGAAGGAGAAATTAGCTTTGGACCCCATACTTATACAGATTAAGTATAATGTGGGTCAATAAAAGGTTATGCTTTCAAGATTGTGGGAGATGGTATTTTGAGGTACCAAGGTAGGTTGTGTATTCCTAAAGTTAATGGGTTATGGGAAAAAATATTGATTGAGGCTCATGAGTCTAGATAAATAGTTTTTGCGGGTTCGACTAAAACGTACCATGACTTGAAGAAAATCTATTGGCAGAATACTATGAAGAGGGACATGGAAAATTTTGTTGCTAAGTACATGGTTTGTTAGCAAGTTAAGGTTTAAACTTGAGGCCTGGTGGCATGTCTCAAGAGATAGAGTTGCCTATATGGAAGTGGGAGATGATCAATATGGATTTCATTACGGGTCTTCTGCAGTCTCACAATTAGTATGATTTGATTTGGGTCATTGTGGATAGAATGACTAAGTCTGTTCACTTCTTGCCATTAAGGACTAACAACTTAAGAGAGCATTATGCTAAGTTGTTCATTCAGGAGATTGTGAAGTTTCATGGTGTCCATCATTTCATATCAATGTATGTAGTTTTCTACATATTTCTGATGTTCGTTTTAAAAATATTTGGGTACACAAGTGAACCTTAAGACTGTTTTACAACCAAAAATGGATAGGAAAAAAGAGCATACTTTTCATACTTTGGAAGATATGCTAAGGTCCTGTGTGATTGACTTTAAGGGTAGTCGGGTTGTTTATTTACCTCTTATCGAGTTTGCATACAATAATTGTTATCACTCTAGCATCCTAATCTCTTCTTTTGAGGCTCTTTATAGTAGGGGGTGTAGACATCCTATTGGGTGGTTTGAGGTTGCTGAGACTAGGTTGTTTGGTCCTTACTTGGTCCACCAATCCATGGATAAGGTAAAAGTGATTAGATAAAGACTTAAGGCTGCCCGAAGTTGCCAAAAGACTTATGCATATGTGAGGGGGAGGGATTTGTATTTTAAAGTTAATGATTGGGTGTTGTTGAATGTTTTTCCTATGAAATGAGTCATGACATTTAGGAAGAGAGGAAACTTGGTTCCTGTTACATTGGTCCATATAAGATTTTGAGGAAAATTATGAATGTTGCTAATAAGTTGGATTTGCCTGCGAGTTTGGGTTTTATTTATCCTGTGCTCCATGTGTCCATGCTAAAAAAGTATGTGGGTGATCCTTCTTTGATAGCTCTTGTTAAGGATGTTGGTGTTACAAATTACATGTTTTATGAGAAAGTCCCTGTTGAGATATTGGATGGGCAAGTTTATAGATTGAGAACTAAGGATGTAGCTTCGGTGAAAGTCTTTTGGAAAAATCAAAAGGTTGAAGAGGCTACATGGGAAACTGAGGATGATATGAAGGCCAAATACTCATTCTTGTTCCTCGGGTTGGATGAAAGTGCTTAAGGTATTAGTTGTATTTTCCTCTTGTCACTTTTCGAGTTTGTCAATTGATTCTAGTGTATTCCTGTTGTTCTCATGCTAAAAGTGTCCTAACTCATCATTAGAGGACGAATGATCCTACGGGGTGATAATGTAAAGCTTCTTAATATTTTGAGCATTTTATTTTTGATCTTCCCACGTGCGTAATATCAATATTTTACTTGAATTATGTTTAGGGGATGTTTGGGGGAAGTTTTGAATTTTTTGAATGGGGTTCGGGGTTATTTTGGGACCCTAAGGTAATGAGGGTTCATGATATTGGCATGCTATGGAGGTTAGCCTCCGTGATAACATTGTACCACACTGATGGGTAAATTTTGCCAATTTTTTTTCACTTGGGGTAAGGGGCCTTTGGTCATTTCACTCTCTAAATGACTTATAAACATAAAAGGGACCATTTCCCTTCAGTTTTCAAAGATTAAACTCTAGTTTATTCATCTTTAACTCTTCACCCAAGAAATCTAAAGGGTTTTACAATAAATCACTACTCCATGCTCCAAACTTATAATTGACTTCAATTTATTGTGTATTTCAGGCACATTTCTCTTCCCTAAACTTTCAATTTACATTGTCGCATAAGTTGAATGGATATTCGTATGATTTAAATTATGGGTTTTGAAATTGGGTTGAGTGGTTTTTATTGTTACTGGTTGAATTACTTGTCCCGTATTTTAAATAAATTATTCATGCTTTAAATTAATTTTTTGGGACTGAATTGGTACATTATTTAAATGGTTTGAATAGGGGACACGGGTTTCCCTAAATTTGATAAATTTTGTCTTCGAATTGCACAAACCTCAAACTACTTTTTAAATTTGATTTTTATTATGGAAAATTACATGGTTTAACTTGCTTTTGAACCCAATGCATTGCATTAATGGATAAATGGGTATAACAATGGATTTGGATGGCCTTGGTGGCCATGGTTTGGATTTTAGTTGAACTTAGGAGTCCAATTTGGTTGTATGAATTGGTTTGTCATGTTTAATTTAGCTTACAATTATATTGGTATGCTACATGACCCGAACCATGGCCTAGTCGTGTCGGGCATCTCAAGTCTGATTATGACCAGAGACTACCCCCAGTACCCAACCATAACTACCCTACACCCCATATCGGATGAATTCCAAACATATAATAAGATAAAACAATTATAGTTTAAGGATATTAAATAAAGTCTATTACCATAAACACCCAAATATTTGTTCAATTACCCAATCGGTGCCAACCCCAATGCCAATACCAATACCAAGGTTGACACCAATACTGACACTGCCCATGCACATAGTAGTCTAGCAAAGCCTTTAACTAGAATTATAACATTCAATCGGGACATGCCCTCGACCATAGCCAAAACTAAATCAAAGGAATAACAAAAAGAAAAGAATTCCATAGCATGAAATGGAGCCTTCCGAAGTATAGAAGTCCACCAATTGTCAGTCTATCTCACCGAAGTTCAAATCACTGAGAAAAAGGAATGGTAGTATGGCCGGATCCTACATCACATGGTGATACAACGCCTGTAAATGGTTAGAGGAGTGAACGCTAGCATGTACTTAAGAAAAAATGATAAAATAATGGCATCGCTAAAAATCAAGTTGGATAACCATATCCAATCACATATATATATATATACAGTGCCAAGAAAGGGAATCGATTTTAACATGCATTTAAAACCTTTACTTAAGTTGTGTAGCTTGGTCGTTCTAAAACCACACATGGCCTATAAGGGTTAAGATCCCCCTGCTGAAAGGGCCTCAGTGCGTGCTAGCCGTACGACAGGAGATAAAGAACCTGGGATGACTAGTATATCCTCCAAAACATAAAATGTGATATAATGCACACGGTCACCAAGATCACCCTTACATCGCCAAACATGAGTTTCCAATGGTGATACCCCCGGTACCCCCACCTTCCACGACTTTGCTACTAATTCCCCTTTAAGTCAACTAAACATTCTTCACATAACTAAACCATTCACAAAGGATTCTTTTAATTACGCATTAACCATTGGTATCGTCATACAAAAGTTAGAGCTTGCAAGTCTATCCTTTTATGACATACCAAATCCATTAAACAAAGTTGACTCCAAAGATTCCAGTTTAACCAAGACCATGGGCACCAAGGCCTTTCCAATCTATTTAAAACCAACCAAACTAATTGAACTTCCATTACCTTTTGTGCAGCAAATATTTCAAGAATAGTCAAACTATGTGATAGGAATTATTCTCACTGGTATTTTAACAAACAGATTGAGGGCACATATGCTTCAAAACCAAAACCAAGTAATTTGGGGGAAACCAAAGTACCCCTAAAGCCATTTACCATTATCTAGAATTCCGTAATATTAAAATCATGTTAAAAGCATAAAAGAAACATCATTAAACCATTAGAAACATTGTTCAACCATGAACATCAAAAAAACCCAACAATTAAGTCAAAACCAAAACAATACTATGAAAACCAATAAAACACATGCTTTTTGCTGAACTAACAATGAGGGAGGATTAACATCCCTTAGACACCAAGGAAGATGAAGAGAATCTCTCTTGAAAGCCTCTAAGTGATTGCCTTGAAAAAACCATAGCCTTTTTCTTGAATAGAGAATTTGAGAGAGATTTTAAGAGTGTTTTATTAAGAATTATAGGTTAATTAATCCCCTAAAGGTGTTTTATGTCGTGGTATCTAAAGGGGTTAAAAGAGGGAAATGTACAGAATACCCCTAACTTAAAATTGTAAAATTACCACAGATGTGTACGATTTGACTCTCCAACTCATCACCACAACATCCGACTGGTACCATTCATTCGTCACTAGAACAAAATATTTTACACCACACACTGTCCACCATACAACTCAATTTCTCTAACTTATGACCAGACCATACGATCAACATAGTTCAGTCGTACCCAAGATAGAAACCCAACCACCAATCACTATACACCCTATGAATTAGGTTAGTCGACCCATACCCACACTATACAAATCATATGGTGATTTATTTCTAGGGAAGTGAGCTCAACTCTTCAAAAATTTCTAAGAACCAAAACCCCGAGTGTTTAGTATGACTATACCAAGTGGTAAATGCCTTAATGAATAATTCCTTGGTTAATTATCAAAATTATGTGCAAAGAGATTTAAATTTGGGCCTAAATAGGGTTGTGTACCTTACTTTGAAGGTGTAAGTCCTAGGGGGATTAACATTGGAAACCACATTTACCGGTGTTGGGGGTTTGTATGACCGTGTACTTGAGATACACTTGATATATATATATATACATATATATATATATATATATATATTTGGTACTGCTATTGACCATGGTGGCTCTATTTTTCCCTTATTTTTTACTCTATTCGTGTAGCTAACATGCACTGAGGACCTTCATCAAGGGTAGAAGAAACCGTATAACCCACGGGTGCCTTTATGATGTATCGATCTACACATTTTAAGTTAGTGGTTTTAAAACGGTCATGTTTATAACCCTTACCCTATCTTGGAATCCTATTTATATGTATATATGAATAGGTACATGTTATTTTGACTTCTCTTGGACATGTCATTATGTTATCATTTTTCCTAAGTTACACGTTAGTGCTTATCCCACTGACCATCCTAGGTTGCTACATCATTTCATGATGTAAGGTCCAAATACTTTTCTATTGCTCCTATGTATAGTTATGTGGTTGAGTGCATCTGTTAAGGTTCTATGAAGTGGTGAGCTTCCATTCTGCAAAATTCCTTATCATTTCATTATTCTTTCTTTATTGATTCAGTACTTTTGAATTAATTTTGGTCATAGTAGGGGGCATGTTCCGACTTAGATGTTATTCTAGTTTAGAGGCTTTCATGGAAAAGTGTGGGTTGGTTTTCTTATTTTTGATTCTTAAAACTTCCTTCTAATATAGTTTGTTTTATTACTATCTTTATTGTCTTCCACTTTAGTGTTACTATTATGCTCTTAAGGTCAAGCTAAGGTATGATCTTAGGTCTATGGTGGGCTTGAGATACGCATCATGTCCAGGCCTTGATTCAGTCGCGATAGTGGCATCCTTCCTATTTCCAATTGATTTCAAAATTCTTAACTACGAGGTAGACTTCTGAGCACCAATTATATTAGGTAGACCTTTATAGCCATGGTAGGGTACTGATTAATATGGAATTGGGTCAAATAAAGTTCTGCCTTAATAATGAGCAGGTGATCTTTGATGTGCATCAGTCTGTGCAGAAGCCAGATATTATGAGGGTAGTGTCTATAGTAGATACTATTAATAATGATGTTGATGCAGAAACTGTGGATATTAAAGAGAGACTTAGGGTTGAGGTATTATCGGCAGTAATCATGAATTTTAACAGTGATGGCATCAATGAATATAATGAGATAGTTAATGTATTACATGCCAAAGTTTCCTATAATTATGCTCCAAAAAAGCTGGATCTTGATTTGAAGAATAGAATCACTCCACCCGCGCGACCATCCTTTAAGGAGCCATCTATTTTGGAATTGAGGCTCTCCCATCTCATTTGCAGTATGCATTCTTAGGGGCTTGCAATACCTTGCCAATAATTATTGCTACAGATTTAGCAAAACTATAAGTTAAAGCATTGATATCAGTGTTTTAGGGGTTAAAGAGAGATATTGGATGGACCATAGCTAATACTATGGGGATTTCACCAGGTACATGTACTCATAAGATACAACCTGAGTTGGATCATATATCTAGCATTAAGCATCAACGGCGATTGAATCCTCCTATGTAGGAGGTTATGAAGAAAGAAATTATTATGTGGTTAGATGCTAGTGTATTTGTGGTCAACAAATGGATCAGCCCGATTTAATTTAAGCCAAAGAAGGTTGAATCATTGTGGTTCCCAAGTAAAAAAACAAACTTGTTTCCATGAGACCAGTCATTGGTTGGAGAGTTTGCATGGATTATCGAAAGCTGAATACTTGTACCTAAAAGGACCACTTCTTTATGTCGTTCATAGATCAGATACTTGAAATACTAGCAGGCAGGAGTTGTTATTATTTTCATAATGGGTACTCAAAATATAGTCAGAATACTATTTCTCCTGAGGACCAAGAAAAGATAGCTTTTACTTTCCTCTATGGGACCTTTGCCTTTAAGAGAATATCGTTCAGATTATACAATGCTCCTGCCACCTTTCAATGGTCCATGATGACTAAATTTTCTAACATGGTGGAGGACATGATCGAGGTATTCATGGATGATATTTCAGTAGTTGGGGATTCCTTCAATGACTTCTTATCCCATCTAGCTATCACACTACAGAGATGTGCAAAGTATAATCTAGTATTGAATTAAGAGAAGTGTGCTTAGTGTAATTTGGCATTGAATTGGGAGAAGTTTCAATTCATGGTAAAATAGGTATTATTCTTAGGAACAAGATATCAAAATAGGGCACTGAGGTGGAAAAAGAAAAGATTAAGGTAATTGAAAAGGTTCCACCACTAGTCTCAATTAATGGTATACGAAGCTTTTTAGTCTATGCAGGTTTTTATAGGAGGTTCGCCAAAGACTTCTGTAAATTTGCAAATACTCTATGCAAGTGTTTAAAGAAAAAGGTTAAATTTGTATTTGATGATGCAAGTCTCAAGGCCTTCAAGTGACTTAAGGAGCGGTTGATTTTGACTCATATCATTATGTCCCCTGTTTGGTTTGCATCATTTGAGGTCAAATGTGATGCTAGTGGAGTGGCCTTGGGTGTTGTCCTAGGACAAAAAAGAGAGAAGATCCTTCATCTAATTTATTATGCTAGCAAGGCATTAAACCTCACTCAGAAAAACTATATAGTCACTGAGCAAGAGTTGTATGTGGTTCTTTTTGTCTTTGAAAATTTTTGGTCCTATTTGATAGGGACCAAAGATATAGTTCACACATATCATGCAGATTTAAGGTACCTAATGTCGAAGAAATATGAAAAATCAAGGTTGATCGTTGGGTACTCCTACTGCAAGAATTTGACTTTGAGGTGAAAGACAGAAAGGGCACAGAAAATTAGGTTGCAGATCACTTGTCTAACTTTGAAGAATAGGCAATGCAGAAGTTAGGGGATAAGCTTGACATAGATGATACTTTTCCAGAAAAAAAGTTCTTGGCAGAATCTCAACACTTAATCCCCTGGTGTGTTGATTTTCCCAACTATTTGGTAAGTGATCTTGCTCCAGAAGATTTATCCTTTTAGTAGCGCAAGAAATTTATTACTGAGGTAAGGAAGTTATTCTGGTATGAACCTTATCTTTTTCGAATTTGTGTTGATGGTGTTATTCAAAGATGCATCCCTGAGATAGAGATGATGAGCATTCTTGAAGCTTTTCATTTATCGCCAATTGGGGGTCATCATAGTGGTACTCACACATCCCTTAAAATTCTATTGTGTGGGTTTTATATTCCTATGATTTATAAGTATTTTCACAATTTTGCATAAGGTTGTGGCCAATGTTATTGTCAAGTAAATATTTCACGATGCCATGAACTCCCCGTGACACCTATCTTAGATCTGAAGTTGTTTAACGTATGGCAGATTGATTTCATAGGTCATTTCATGAGCTTCCATGGAATAAAGTATGATTTGGCGGTGGTTGACTATGTTTCAAAATGGGTAGAGGCAGTTATGCTTCCAAATAATAAAGGTAAAAGTGTCACCATATTTCTGAAGAGAAACATCTTTTCTTAGTTTGGCACTCCACGTGCGATTATTAGTGATGATGGGTCTTTGTTTCGCAACTATCTATTTAAGGCCATGCTTGATATATATGGTATAAATCATAAGGTGGAAACACCTTATCATCATCAGAAAAGTGGGCAAGTTGACATCTTCAAAAGAGAGATCAAGTCCATATTGGCGAAGAATGTAAATGCCTATAGGACTGACTGGTCAAGAAAGTTAGATGTACTTTGTGGGCCTACAAGATAGCTTATAACACTCCCAAAGGTGCCTCACCATATCAACTTGTGTACGATAAGGAATGCCACTTGCCAATTCATCTTTGGCATAAGTCACTATGGGCATTGGAAAAGCTAAATTTTGAGTGGCACGATACGGCAAAATCGAGATAAATAAGGTAAATGAGTTGTATAAATTTTGGCTCAGTGCTTCTAAGAGTTCTTCCATATACAAAGAAAGAATAAAGTTTTATCATGACAAGAAAATTGAGAAAAAAGGGTTTAAGCTCGGTGAGTTAGTTCTATTATATAATTTAAGACATTGATTTTTTTAGGGCAAGCTAAAGTCTAGGTGGTCTGGACCATTCACCATGGTTAGGGTATTCTCTCATGGCGCTATAGAACTAAAGAGAGGTGGTGATGCCCTATTTAAAGTAAATAGACAGCGTGTGAAGCTCTATTTAGGTAATCTTGAAGAAGTGAAGGTAGTTGATGAGGTCAACCTTGATGAAGTCTAAGTAGCCAAGGTAACTAAGTTGTGCCTCAACGGTAAATCAGACAGTGCTTGGGAGGCAACCAAATGTATTTTGTTAGTTTTGCACCTATGTCATGATGTGGAAGCCTAGTGCATCCTAAGTATGTACTCATTTCCTTTCTTTATATTGTTTTCATGCACTAGGGATAGTTCATAGTCATTCAGTTAGGGGTGGGGTATACCATAGTCTCTATGAGTTTTTGTTGTCATGCTTCTTTTTCCAGTCAGTGGTGGTATGGTAGCAAAACCAGTATCTCTAGGTTAAATTACATGTCGTATTGTGTTTTTTTTTTTCATATTGTATTATTTTTTTTATGTAATTAGGAGATTTCTTGAATATCTAGGGAAGTTGACATGTTTCTTGCTAATTTTTGAGGAAAATAATACCCCTCCAAAATAAATTTGTTTTAGAACTATGTGATGTGTATATATGTGTGACCATTGTGAATTTTTTTATGGTATGAGGATTAGAACATGATAATCATAACTAACTTGTGAATGAACTATATAGTTAGTAGCTTGCGATGTGACCTTGTGACGTGTCTGAGATACTACTTAGTTTTCTTTATGTGTTAACTTCAAAACTTGTCTGGATAGTCTTGCCTAGGTTGTAGGATAGTCGGTTAGGAAGGACATAGGTCATTCCTGATAGTAGTTCACTTTTGGCCTAAATGACCTTTCATGTGGGAATAAGTATATCTTGATCCCTATTTTGGAGACTGTATAGCCTATTTTTCTTATTACACCTTTCTCCTTTCCATTTTTATTACACTGAATCAGTTTTGGCCCTGTTCCTCTTTGGACATTGTGCACCTCAACTCAAGCGAATTGCCTAAGTTAAGGGTGGCTATCATAGGGGTGTATAATGTAAAGTGGGTATAAAGAAAGGTAAAATAAAAGAATAGAATATAAGGCTGGATATGGTAGAAAAAAAAAGGAAAGAAAAAAAAAAGAAAAAGGAAGAATAGAAGAAACCATACCCAACTTGAATATGCAATAAAAGAATAATAAGGGAGAAATAAGCGTGGAATAAAAAGAAAGAGATTGATAAGTGGACCGCAAAGTAAGTGTAGTGCTAAGGAGGCTTAGTCACTAAAAATGTCCATATGTACCATACCAACCCTAAGCCTACATTACAAGCCGAATAAAGTCCTATAGTGATCCTAACCTAACTGTCTGAAGGACAAGGTAAAGAAAATTAAGGCAAGCTTATGGTACTTGATACTCATTGATGGAACTTTTCTTATGAGTGTGCATTTTGCTTGACCGTCCTCGCATTCATATGCGTGATTTCATTTGAGAGAGTGGGGCTTTTTTGTGAGGGAACATGGGTTGTACTGCAAATTTCTTACTTGTTTGGATCGTGTAACATGTATATATGTATAGTTGTTTGTTGCTAATGTAATGTCATATCTTGATTCCCTTTGATTTATCCCTTTCGTATTTCTTTTGGAGAGAAAATGGTTTTGACCTATTTAAAACTATTTCAAAAGGTTAAAGAAAATTTTGAAATAATTTAAGAAATTCACAAAGTTGCCACTAGATTTTTATAGAAAAAAGTCAAGAAAACTAAAAAAATGTTTCAAAAGTTCAAAAATAGAAATAACCTTTTAAAACTAGAGAAACTGGGTAAGGGTTCAATTAACGCCCTAAGAAGGTTTTTAAGGCACTTAGGAGTGTCCGTTTAAAACGGTTTACCAAAAAGAACTAACTTGACTAATTAAAGTGACTAATTTTTGCAAAGACTTGATTTTATAGAGAATGTTAAAATTATTTATTTAAATATTTAAAAATATATTTATTTATTCAAAGTAGAAACATTCTATTTGAATTAAACTAAGTTGACATTTTCCTTTGAATTTGAAGAGGAAAAATAATTTTATTTATTCAAAGTAGAAACATTCTATTTGAATTAAACTAAGTTGACATTTTCCTTTGAATTTGAAGAGGAAAAATAATTTTTGTTTTTGTGGAGAAAGAAAAGATTCCAAAATATTTTCTTATTATTAATTATTATAGAAAAATTCGATTACGTAGAGATAAAATATTGAGAGAGTATTTAATGAAAAGTGTTTCGCTAATCTTTTGAAAAAAATGATTTTCAAAATAAATTACTTTCTTAGATTTTGGAGAAAATTTCTTTAATCTAAAATAAACCGTTGATTATATGAACAACACAAAAAAAATACTTAATCTTTAAAAGCCTTGTTTTAAGGAAAAAACTAAAGGAACTAAATCAATTCATTTTATATGATATAAATTAGGTGAAGGAATTATGAACTAAGTAAAAGAAAACTAAGATAAAATAAAATAACAATACTTTTAGGGGATTTGTCTAGGTTAATTAATTAAAATGTTAGTTAACACAAATAAACAATACAAGCTACAAAAATAATACAAGAATTGAAATTGAGTCATTAATTGGCCCATCAACAAAGCTGCCCATTCTTTATTGACTTTTGGTCCATTTTCCTGTAGTGTATACCACATGTATACAAGCCCTATTTTCCTATGTATTTTCTATATATGCGCTGTATATCAGCATATAAAACCCTGTATACTTGCTCTCCGCTTCATCATACGTCATCTCTTGGCTTACATCAGCAACCTTTAACCTGTAAACCTCATATATCTGTTGTATACTATGTATAACACCAAATGTTTCTCCAAAAAGAAAGGCATTTGAGCTCGTAGAAGATAAGGCCTCTTTGGCCCATTGAGAAATGCGGGGAATGGAGTCCGTTGGGACTCGAGTCAATGTTACATGCATCAAGAAAAATATAATAATTAGAGTGTAGTTATATTTTATATTCATAGGGAAATATGTCTAAACAGAGGAGATCAAAAACAAGAACTTTCAAGAAACTAAACATAGCTAAAGGGTTTTTTTTCTATTTATGACATGGATAAAAAATCCATCTAACATATCCAGATCATCAATCGAAAGTGAACGATGGTATTCTACGGTCGAAAGCTCAACTAAAGTAGTATATAATATAGTATGCTTATCAAGCGACTTCCTAATTTCATGCGTCAGTATTCGAACATGTGTATACACTTCTTTCTGTTTCTTCATCACATTTTAGTACTAACATACTCATGTGCCTCAAGATCCACCATATCCATTTGACCAAAGCACTAAAATTTTCAAAAAAAATTCCTCCATCAAACTGAAGTAGCACACTTTTCAAGAATTGAGAAAAAATAATAAAAGAGCTTAAAGTTCTAATCCTTGAACAAAAAGAGAGAACCCCAAATACATAAAAAGGTAATCTTGGAACAAAATATTCCAAGATTATCATTTTCCTCACTAATTTTTTTTTCCTTTTTGCACTCCAAGATAAAGAAAATCTTAAGTTAAAAAAATTTGAAAACTAATAACAGAGCTTAAAAGATCTAATCTTTAAACATAATTAGATAACCCCAATTCTAAAACATGATTAAAAAAACACAATAATGTTGGAAGAAAATCAAATTTTCAAGTACAAGAAATTCTTAAGTAAAAAATATGAAAAAATAATAAAAGAGCATAAAGTTCTAATGTGTTTACCTTTTCCCCAACAGCAAACTAGGACAAACGAATCTTGACGGACTTTCACCCGTGGAGTTTGAATTCCGATCTCTTGAAGTTTAATTTTCCTTCAAAATTGTGTTCTTTAGTCTGTTTATCCTAGGATTTTGGTTGTGTAGGATTAGAAGCATGCGCCTTCCGAATCCTCAATTTTTTCCAAAAAAATCTTCGCTACACCCTTTATCCCTCAATGGGTATTTATAGGAGATTTTTGGAATGGTGTTTTTGGGGGAAATAAATAAGAAATTGAGGATGAAAAAATTTAAATTCAAACACGAATTAATCATGACCATTCGTGTTCATACCAGATAAAATGGTTTTGAGGAAAATCCAGATGAATAGTTGTTATTGTTGCATTGAAATTGATGTGTTATTGTCGAAGTTGTTGTTGAACGTTGAAATTGCATCTGCTTGTTTGGGGATTGGGTGTTGTTGTTGTTTTACAATTGTTGACGTGCTAAGGCTGTTAACATTGTTTTTTACTGGGTGGGAAACTGAGAATTGCCCTTTTTTGTTAAATTGGGTAAAGGGGTGGAGATAAAGGTGAATGGTTTTGGGATGGGGCGGTAAGAATTAGGATTTTTATTGGGTTGGGCGGAGTCATTGATTGGGTTGGCTTGTGGGAGCTACTATGTTATGTAGAAAAAGAAAAGAAAAAGTATAAATAACATAAATACCAACCCTTTTGGAAGTAATTACACTCTCTCTCACTTTTTAAATTACTTTACTCTCTCTCCCTATTAATATACATAACATAGCCGACATATACATAACATTCTGTGTATATATTAGAATTTTTGTAATATGTTTAAGAAGTTGAGATTTTTTATAATATTGAAAACATAAATTGTGTATTTGTGTAATTTTTAGAAAGAAAAATGGAATTAGGCTCGTCCAATTTAAAAAGAAGAAAGGGTTTTTTGGGGGGGTGTTAAAATGGGGGTTTTGGGGTTATTTAAAAAAAAACCCTAATTGATTTAGGGTTTAACCAATTTATTTAACTTTTGACCAAATTAAAGATTGATTGGCCAATTGCATTGCAATTGTGGCCAACTTAATTTTAGTTATGTCCAAATGTAATAGACTAGCTAATTAAATTAAAATTTGATATAAATTAATATCTCATTTTAATCCCAGGCTTCGTGATTTAATAAAATGAAAAAGTTTTTTCTCAAATAAATTATTTTTAAGGACAAATTATATTTAGATCAAAATTTCACCCATTAGAACTAATTTCGGGATAACCCTTGATAAAAATTTGATTTTAGTAAAGTAGTTATTTAAGTAATAAAATTATATGATATCGTATAAATACGAAATGTATAACCATTTCTTAAAATTACAAAATTATCCAAATGAATATTTTTAGAAGAAATTTATCTGATGAAATAAATATTTTAATTTTATTTAAAACCAAAGAAACTTAGATTTAAACTTAGTTGTGGAGGATAAAATTTAGGTGTCAACAACTGTCCCCACGCTTTGGGTAAGGTGGATGCAAGTAACCCTGTGCAAAGGGAGATTGATGTTCCTAATTTTTATCCGACCACAAATTCGTTTCAAATAAGGGGTTAATTTTCGCATGATTTTTGTGGAGTTATGGCCGGACCTCGGTATTGGGTTTCCTACATATCTCCGGTTGCATGAGATTTCAGGAAACTTGTAGTTTATGATACTTGATTTTTAAAAGAAAGATTTTTAAAGAATTCACAAGCTATTTCGTGTTTTGAATTTCAGGAAAATCGAAAACCTATGGAATAAAAAGATTAGGGAGGAGGTTTGAATGCAGTCGAGTTTTTTGCATAGAGCTCAGCCTACATATCTCTGAGACATGGAAAATCAGACTACCTGTAGTTTGACTCGATCGATAGAAAAGATAGTCTTTTATTTTAGATGATCTTTGGTTCGGACTGAGTGACAAATATATTGAGTTATGGAAAAGAGGCTTGCAATTATCCCAATTACGAATGTCGGGCCCTTACACCCGCAACTAAGAGCTACATGGTTATAATTCCAAAGCTCTAGGTGAGTTGTCACCTGGTTTCAAAGAAGAGGAAGACTACGTCTGTCGTGAGTTTAGAATTTCCCCAAAGGTGAAACTAAAACCAAAGTATTTTGAAATACCCATATGTCTTATAATAGGGATGCGGTTTTATGGTGGTGCAAGTCATCCTTTAGCTCGCATCCAAAGAGTTTCAAATTCCTCTTCAGACTATGTCCTAATTTGCTACTAAGAAAGAGTTCCACATTGTGTTGCGTCTTTTTTAGAGTCGTCCACTCCTGTAGTTTTGATTTGGGAATTTCATCTTTTTGGATGCTCTTGACAACAACTCAAACAAATGATTAGTCGTAAATATAGCATTACACAAAGGTAAATTAGTACAAACCTATTTGAACATGCTATGCTGAGATAGTTGATGAACTAATATTCACAACCACTTGAATAGAGTGACGGTCCAACATGTCTCATTGAAAGACGGGTGACCTATTTTGAATGTAACATGCCACTTTGAATGGAGTGACGGTCTAATGTGTCTCATTAAAAGGCGGATGACCTATTTTAAATGTAACATATCACTTTGAGTGGAGTGACGGTCCCACGTGTCTTATTAAAAGAGAATGACCTATTTTGAATGTAACATGCCACTTTTAATGGAGCGAGAGTTAAGCGGGTCTCATTGAAAGGTGAACAACCTAGCATGAATCTAACATGTCACTTTATATTCTGTGATGGTCCAATGTGTCTTATTTAAAAGGTGAACAACCTATCTTGAATGTATCGTGCCGCTTTAAATGGGGTGACGACCCAATGTATCTCATTGAAATATGGATGACAATTATTAAATATATCATGTTACTTTGAATGAGGTGACGTCCCAATGAGCCTTATTGTAAGGCAAACAATCTATCTTGAATACAACGTGTCACTTTGAATAGGATGACGGCCTAATCTATCCTTTTAAAGGGTGAAAATTCAAATATAATAATATGTGTCCTTTTGAAAGGATGGACGACCCAAATATAATGAACTTTATCCTTTGAATCGGGAGTCCTTCAAAGGACTTGTGCATACCTTGAAATTCTGGATTGGATCCTTAAACTTTGAGAAGATACTTTTGCATTATTTTTAGAGGCGATCTTGCATAACGTCACCTGTATAACTTGAACAACACTCATTAATAATACAATAATTTGTTATAACTAAGCGAGGACTATGACAAAATATAAAGTTTAAATATGAAGATAAAGTTATTTGACCCATGAGGACTTAGAGATGGTAGTTTGAATAATATCTCCACATCTTCATTGTTATGCCCCATCATTTCCCTATAAAATAAAAGAAATTTTTATAGATTGTAATAAAGTAATAGAAAAATAAATATAGAAAGAAATAGAAGAGAGAAGTTGTATGGATTATTATAGCAAGACCATAAAGGATTTGATAATGCCCTTTGTTCTGTTTAACATTGTCAACTTTGCGGCTTTACTATTCCTGCATCCAAAGAAAAATTCTTAGTTTTGAGTGAATGATTGTGTTGGTATTGTCTTATTCACCTGATGCACCGTGTTGATCATTGATTTGCAAACTCTTCTGATCTTGAATTACGGCTTTAGTGAATTTTTTGAGGATCTTCCCCAAAACTTTTGCCTCGGTTTGTAACATATAACTCCCTAACTTTCCTATAACCTATGACATTTATGAGTATAAAATTTTTGAGATTTTCTCAAAAATTCTGACCTAGTCTAAAATGCAAAGTAATTGAGTCATTTCTGACGTGGAGTACTTTAAGCATAGAGAAATTCAAATATTATGCTTTGATTTTAGCTTCAGCAACATCTGATTTTAAACTTGTAGAGATTTCATGTTTTGTGAAATTTTTGAGACCTTCTCAAAAATTTCTGGCCCCAATTACATGCTTCAATGTCATCTTCATTTAACTTGAGACAAGATCCTTTGATGAATTTTTGAGATTTTCTCAAAAAAATTGTCATTCATAGTTTTTATGAAAATATTACGGGAAATATAACTGATCCAGTGTGATACCTACGATCCCATTGAGGTATGAAGGGTAATTCTAACATAAAATGAACAAATAAATCTTCTGAGGTATTGATCGAAGCCAACATAGGTTGCGTACGTATCCCATTCATTGGGAATTCAGGTCAAACATAGTTCGTACATAAAATGAAAAGATAAATTATCTAAGAAGTTGACCGAAGTTAACTTAGGCCTTCTGCATAATCCCATTTTGGGGAATTTAGGTCAAACACAGTTCAATAAAAGGGATATTTGAATTATTGATAATGCGACCAAAGACAATACAGGCTACCTACGTATTCCACAGGGAAAATCAGATCGAACATAGTTCATTACAACTAAAAGGGTGCAATTACAAGGAAATCAAATCATAAAGAGAAATTACAAGAAAATAAAGAAACAGAATGCATTTACAAGGAAACAAAACTAGAAAGTAAGAAAAGAAAACAATAACTTTCAAATGCAGGATAGAAGGACGCTAAAGAGCGCCTTTTGAGGAAAATTCATGCTTCTTCTAATTGATAGTGACAATGAATACGTCTTATGATTGGTCAATGGATTTTTTTTAACATTAGCTTAAACTTCTTCAAGTGTTATCACCTTACTGTTAATCAGATCCTAAATTTTGTGCTTAAGAGTGATACATTTTTTTGTATCGTGTCCAACAACTCCAGAGCAATAATCACATTGCTTGTTTTGATCATACCAATTCACAGAAGTGTTCACAATTTTTGCTTCCACTGGATGAAGTAGTTTTTCTTCTTTCAACCTTTCAAAAATCTGGGTAGGAGATTCTGCCAATGACGTGAAAATTTTGGGGGGCTTTCTTTCGTGATTGGCATGAAAAGTATTATTTGAATAGATTTCTGGTGGAGGTTGAGCATGTATATCTCTTGTACATTGAAGACCGGATAATAAGCATGTTGAGCATTGAGTTGATATCGAGTAGGTTGCTTGTAGTTGGAAGAATTTTTTTGAGCCATTACTCTCATTACTTCCTTCTCTTTTTTCTTTCTAGTTCTAAAAGAACTAGTCAGAAAACCCTTGTGAGTGGATTGTAGTTCTGTCAAATTTATTATCATTCCTATCTTGAAGTCATCCTCAATCATTTCTCCAGTCTTGATAATTTCAATAAATATTTTTTAGCCGTTGTTACCATGAGATCAAAATATTTTAGATTTAGTGCATGGATGAAGTAAGTGATCATTTCAGTTTCCCCCATGGGGGGGTGTACCCTGGTTGCCTCTTCTCTCCAGCGTATGGCATATTCACGAAAACTCTCATTTGATTTTTGTCTTATCTTTGTGATAAACCGATATAAAACTTGCAGTGATCTACAAAATCATTTCCAAGGTCATCCCAATTGCGGCACTTAATCACATCTTGCTTAGCGTACCATTCTAGAGCCTTTCCACTCTAACATTGACTAAATAGCTTAACCCGTATTTCTTTATTTTTGCCTACGCCGATCAATTTTTCATAATAAGTTTTCAAATGAAAGAAGGGATTTTCGAACCCATAAAACTTTTCAAATTTTGGGATCTTGTAACCATGTGGCAACTTGATCTTGGGAAATGTACGAAACTCTTGATACTTTACAATTTGATTACTTCCAATGCCCTGAAGACTTCTCATTGCATCTTCCAAGACCTTGAGCTTTCTATTCACCATCTCTAAAATGTACATTCTCAGATCATTCTCTATTTCAACATAATTATTAGCACCTAAGTAATATAACCCCAGAATCTGCATGACTGGTGGGGCGGTAGCATAGATATACACTGGCGGAGCATGGTATGACAAGGATATTTTATGAATCATTGGAGGAGAAAATTCATGCTCAAAAGGATAATTTTGAGAGGTATTTTAGGAAGTGGTAAAGTGTACATCCTGATCAACTCTTTTCGATGTAAAAAACATAGGACCTTTTTTTCGATCATCAGGGGACAGAGTCACATTTGGAGGAGTCTGAGAAGGTTTTATACTTTTCAACACCATGAGCCTTAGCTCGACAATTTGTTACTCCAAACTAGAAACGAGCTATGGGGTTATTTGTCCTCCTATCGAGGCACTCAGGTCCATTGCCACAGAGAAGGTGGAAACTGATTCAGATGAAGTATTTGTGTTAATCAAACTAGGATCCATGGTTGAAAGAGTCCTTTTATTAGCCCAAGAAAGAAATAAAGAACCTATAGGTTCTTTCTTGACCTTAGACCATGTGAAATACTGATGTTCTGCACGTGATTATTTTTTGTCTTTGTGAAGTGGTAAGTGTGACTACTAACACAAATCAATGTCTCTCTAAAGAAAATAAAAACACTCAAAAGGTTAAAATATTAGCTTGTGATCATAATAATTAACCAAAAAAATATACAAAATGAATGACATATATTAGGTTTGAAAGAGACTAGTCCAGAATTTGAAGAATAGGATGCTTTGAAAAAGTGACTGAATGGTCAGAACTTTGACCATTTTAGAACGAACAAAGTGATTTAGAGAAGTCGGTATTTAAGAATAAATATTCTAAAGGGTTTATTCAGAAAACTCTTTGAAAGACAACATAGCTTTTCCATCAATAGAACATCTGGATAGCTCTAATTATAATTGAGTGAGAGAGAAACTAATCGTAAGAGCAGCGTGGTCAATGTGAATTAGGCAATGACTTAATGAAATTTTGAATAAAACATGGGGTAAATTGGAAAGAATATAATTAATAGACTTTTAAGGGTATTTTGGAAGGGTTCAAATTTTGAGTCTTATATGCCTATTAATTGTAATACCCCATAAAAATCGTATGTCAAATTTAGCTCGTAAATCTCCATGAGAGATTCCAACAGTTATAAAAATTTGCTAAGTATTCAAGTTCAACACTTAATCTCATTTTAGACCTCCTAACTTTGGGAATTTATTTGACGGCCTTCTCGACCTCCATTTTTGGATTTTCAAGTTGCGTTGCGATGGGGAAAGCTGCTAGTATGCATTGGACACATTACAGGCGTAGTTTGGGCTTATTTTTGTGGCTAACTCACTGGTTTGAAATGCTCCTGCATTTCGGGCGCATTTCAGGTCAAAATTTTAGTCAATTTCAAACGATCATAACTTCCTGTAAGTAATGAACTGTAAAAGCTGATATATATAAATGGAAAGTTCTTTGCGTCCTATTTCCAATGAAATTGATTTCATCCAATTTAAACATTGAAGTAAAAAGTTATGATCAATTTACTTCAACCTATCAGACAGTCAAAAGAGCGACTGCTGTGTCTTTCTCTCTTTCTTTAGGGGCATTTTTGTCACCTTCCACCCCTATATATACTCCATAACACGGGATTAATGATATTTAAGACCAGAATATACTCCTTTTTATCAATTTCTCTCTAATATTATCAAGAACAAGTAAGGGTTCAATTGGGGGTTTCAAGATTCAAGCCAAGATCACTGTAAATTTCCACGGATTCTTAATCTAAGGTATGCGTAGTGTTGATTTATGGATCCCTTTCATCCATAAATCTCAAGAACCCTCTTTTAAATTAATAACCATGAATTTATGTTGTTGAAGTTGGATGATTCCCAAGATGGGATCTTTGTATGTTTGTGTGAAACCATGGTGGTATATGATGTATAAATATGTGAAATTGGTGGTTGAATACTTGTAATCTTGATGAATCCACCTATGCCTAAGATGTGAATGTAAGGTGTTTGTGAAAATACCTAAGAGATTATAAATCATGTTTTTATGATATAATAGGTCCTAAATGACTAGTCCATGCTCCATGCTCATGTTCAACATAATTTTCATGCTATTGTCATGAATTGAAGATGTTGTATGAGATGCTCATGATATGGTTGTGAATGTTGATGGGATGATCATGAAACTAGATTGATGAACTCATGGCATACTGATTATATGAAATCCCTCTCATGTATAGGATTTGTAAGAACCATGTATAGTATGAAATCTTCAAGTTATGATGTTATGAAATGTGGACTTTAGTCCAATGATCAAGAATTCTCATGTTATTTCAGTTTTCTTCCATCGAGTCTTGGGGATAATTGTACCTAAAAAATATAATTGTGTTCCTAGAGCCATGTCATGTTTTTATGATATCCACAGTCAAGCCATGTTCCATAGAACTTAGTCAGTTATATGACTCAGGAAAAATGCAGTAACTCAGTATTCTCAGAAATCACATGAACTCAGTCAGTCGTAAGTAGTATTCCGTCAGTCAACGGAACTTAGTAACTCAGCTCAGTATTCATGTTCAGTGTCTATTTAGATTGGAGTAGGATTCCGCACTGAGCGAACCCAAAGATGGGAATCCACACTGCCAGATTGAGGGTGAGATTCCTAAAAGCAATCCTTGTGTTCCAGAACTATGTAGCCAACATAGGTTGAGACATCAACACTACTAACTTTAGATTTGATGAGGCGGATACTCGTCGTTCTCTTATGGGGACACTGCCAGATTTGAGTGTCACTCACAGCTTGTCTTTACCCGTGGCACAGTATTGGCACCCTTCTAATTAGGGTACAGATTAGACCCTAATTTATCTATTGAAGCACATTCGGGGTATGTTGGTTAGATGATTCTCCCACGGTTTCAGTTACAGAATCAGAACTGTCAGATATAGTCAATCAGGCCAGTTCTTCATAATCAGAACTGTCAGAAATGATCATATCACTTATCAGTAACATAATATCAGTCTCTCAGTATTCCATAATACAATATTAGTTCCTCACTTAATAGTGACCCAAATATTAATATCAGTAAACTCTATCATTCAGTATCTCAGTATCAATAAACTCATGTGTCAGCATTCAACTCAGTAGTCTATATCACTATGAGTTCAGTTACTATTATCTGTGCATGTATGTATTTGCACGTTTATATCAGTCAGCATTGTTCATGCATATAAACCCTTTGCATATAGCCTACCTTACTCGTATACTGAGTACATTCAGTCATACTGATGCATTTAAACTATGGTGTTTTCTTTTAATGTTACCCCATAGGTTCAGAAGCATGAGTTTTAGAGCAACAGTAGCATTGCAGATTTCAGCAGTCAGTGTTAGTAGTGAGTCCCCTTCATTCGAGGATGATATGATTATTACTTTATTTATCATTTCAGTTTAGTTTTCAGTTAATGGAGTTAGTTAGAGACATGTTCCTTCAACTCCTTATTCAGTACAGTTAGAGAATTTCAGACTACAGCATGCCAGATAGTTATTTCAGATTTGTATTGGTATTGTTATACCATTTTTAGACATTATTTTATTAGATGTTTATTCAGATTTGAACTGTATGGCCTTACAGTATTATGTTTCTGCATATTTTATAGTATGATTATTCAGTGCTCAGGTACAGATATCAGTCATAGATTAGCTTGTGGTCCTTCGGGGTCATGGGCACGTGTAGCGTTCCGGTTCAGAAAATTAGGGTGCTACATTAATGCTCTAAGATTTTAAAATAGAATAATAGACTAGTCTTGTTTAAATCCAACAATATGTTATCTAAACACATAGATCAAGCAAATATAGACAAAGTAAAACAATAAAACACTTTAGCACATAAACAGTTATTACACGTCCTAGAATAATGGGACCTTTCAAGACAAAGGTAAGCCTAACGTTTGAAGGACATTTGTGTTTTTTGTAAGATGTTCCATTTCTCTCCAAATATATCCAAAGGGACAATGATCCTTACAATCTGGCATTACATTCTTCAATTAAAATACATAAAGGATGATCATTTGTTATTGACTCATGGTCAATAGACGTAACGTGAGCTTTTCTAATGTGCCCAATCATCCTACGCTCATGCCTAAAAAGGGTTTTGGAAGTATGTCATGAAATGCAATAGTTTATATTTTACGAAAATTTAAATGCATAACAACAAACAATTCAAAAATTACAAATCTTAATAATTAGTCAAACAAGTTAGTTCAGATAATTGGTTAGAACCTAGTTAAATCCCCAGTAGAGTCGCCATCTTTATTTTATCACTTTCGGATTTTTTTGGCGAGAAAATAATTTTGACCTCGTTAAAACTATTTAAAAAGATTCAAGGAAATTTCAAAATAATTTTAAGAAATTCACATAGCCACCACTTGATTTTTAAAGAAAAATCAAGAAAACTAAAAAGGTTTCAAAAGTTCAAAAACAGAAATAAACCTTTAAAACTAGTGAAACTAGGTAAGGGTTGAATTAACGCCCTAAGAAAGTTTTTAAGGCACTTAGGAGCGTCCGTTTAAAATGGTTTACCAAAAAGAACTAACTTGATTTATTAAAATGACTAATTTTTACAAAGATTTGATTTTATAGAGATGTTAAAATTATTTATTTAAACGTTTAAAAAGACATTTATTTATTCAAGGAGAAACATTCAATTTGAATTAAACTATGTTGTAATTTTTTTTGAGTTTCAAGAGGAAAAATAATTTTTGCATTCATGGAGGAAGAAAAGATTACGAAATTATTTTCTTATGATTAATTATTATAGAAAAGCCGATTATGTAGAGATAAAATATTAAGAGAGTATTTAATTAAAAGTGCTTTGCTAATTTTTTGAAATAGTAGATTTGCAAAATAAATTAGTTTCTTAGATTTTGGAGAAAATTTCTTTAATCTAAAATAAACCATTAATTATATAAACAAAACAAACAAAATACATAATCTTTAAAAGACTTGTTTTAAGAAAAAAAATTGAAGGAAACAATTTAATTCGTTTTAGACGATATAAATTAGGGGAGGAATTATGAATTAAGTAAAAGAAAACTAAGATAAAATAAAATGACAACATTTTTAGGGGATTTGTCTAGGTTAATTAATTAAAATGTTAGTTACCACAAATAAACAATAAAAGCTACAAAAATAATAAGGGAAAGGAAAAAAATAACACTTCATTCTAAAATAATTCCACCATAATAGCCACCAAAAACTAATTACCTATAATTAGCCACTAAAATAATTCCTAGTTTTAGCCATTTCAGTACTACACGGATCCAGTGCATGGATATGTATTTTTCTCCAAAATGGATGGATGTTATGCGCTGGAGACATAAGTTGTTCTGTGAGACCCACCAAAAGGGATCCGAATTCAACAATGAATGATGATTCTATGAATCTACAACTTTTGGATCTCTGACCCATGTTCCCCGTCAAATCTATTCATGGTTCATGTTTGATCACTCCTGTTCTCCATGTTACTTCTTTTTAGCTAAGTTGCTCGGACTCTCCAAAAATATTGTGCATCTCTGTCTGATTCTTCAAAAATATATTGTTTTTACAAAATTGGACACGTATCTGTAGACATCACGAGATATGCACTAGATATATAATTGTTTTGTTTAGTTTTACTTATTTATACAATAAAATACAATGTCATATACTTTTAATATAATACAATTGTTAAAGATATATATTTATATATAAGAACGATACAG
>JAPEIP010000102.1:38066-86932 GCA_026120095.1 Capsicum chinense | reverse complement strand
AATTATAGCATTTTTATACACATTCTATACAATTTTTAAGTATAATTATTATTTAGATACATATTTTATACGACTCTATATAGTTTCTACATGCATTCTAAAAATGTATAAATCTAGTATAAGAAAATATCAATTGAGTATATGAACACTGCAAGTGTATTAATGTAGTATAAAAGTGTATTAATGTAGTATAAAAGAGTATCAATTGGGTATAGGGACTGCATGTGCTTGCATAGAATTTCCTTTCTCTTTATTAAAAAGTGTATCAATATAGTATAAAGGTGTATAAATGTGGTATAAAAGTGTATCAATTGAGTATATAAACTGCATATGACCAATTGGGCCAAATGGCTAAAAAGGGAAATAGTTTAGCCGACTGGACAGCCTATGTCTACCTGTTCAAATGTGGGCCATTTTTTTAAAAAATGGATAGCTCATGTCCTTTCCCCAAAATAATACAAGAATTGAAATGGGTTCCTTAATTGGCCCATCAACAAAGCTGCCCATTCTTTATAGACGTTTGGTCCATTTTTCTGCAGTTTGTACCACATGTATACGAGCCCTGTTTTCCTTTCTATTTTTTATATATAATCTTTATATCAGCATATAAAATCTTGTATACCTGCTCCCAGCTTCATCATACGCTATCTCTTGACTTATATCAGTTATCTTGAACCTATAAACCTCGTATATCAGTTGTATACCGTGTATACCAGCACTGTTTCTATTAAAATAAAGGCATTTAAGCTCGTAGAAGATAAGGCCTTTTTGGCCCATTGAGAAATATGGAGAATGGAGTCCGTTGGGATTCGAGTCAACGTCACATACATCAAGAAAAATATCATAATTAGTGTGTACTCATATTTTATATTCATAGGGAAATATGTTTAAATAGGGAAGATCAAAAACAACAACTTTCAAGAAACTAAACATAGCTAAAGGTTTTTTTCCTATTTATGACATGGATAAAAAAAATCCATCTAACACATCCAAATCATAAATCGGAAGTGAATTATGGTATTCTATAGTTGAACCTGATCTTAACCCGTGTGTGTAGTTCATCAATGACCTATTCTCATTTGGCATCGAAATGAAACAACCTTAACTAAATTTTAAATAAATATTAGAGCTGGAAGGAGTATTAGTTAATTAGTGAGATACAGAGGAAGTAGATTGCAAATAATAAAGGTCTAAGATTAAAAGTAGTTAATAAAGATTGGAAGGCTGGGATGATGTGGGCAAATCCTCAAATACACGCTGGAGGAGAGAGAAGAGCACGTTGAAAATCTAGTAGCTAACAACTTCTCAACCCTTTCCTTGCTTTCTTCTTCTCTTCCAATTCTAATTTCTCTTCTTCTCTTTCAGTTTCAGATCTAGATCTGTGAGCTTCATCCATGGCCATCCTAGCTCACCTTTAGTTTAATTTCTGTTATTTTAGCTCGATTGTGTTGTTTTTCCATTTTACAATTAATAGAAAAGTGTCCCAAAAAATATTCCTTGTGTTCTGAGTTACTGTTAGATTGAGTTTTGTAGTCAGTTCATAACAATTGGTACCAGAGCCATTACTTCCACTACTGCTGGTGTTTTTATCATAGCTGAAGGCACCGGTATGCATCTCATAGATGAAAAGTTAGCTCAGCATGATGAGTTATTGCTCGAGCTTCAGGCTGGACAACAAACTCTCACTACTACCCAAGCTGGTATTCAGGGTACGTTGGAGCTACTTTTTGAGCGAATCAATGCTATGGAGCGTGATCCTCCGGAAGGATATGATAATCCTGCAAGAGAAGATGGGGATCCTTCCTCTTCCAGTTCAGGATGGTCGACCTACTAGGCTAAATCAGGTTCATGTTCCTACTCCTATATGGGAACTTCCTGATTTTGATGGTTCTAATCCAGAGGTTTGGGTTCGAAAATGTGAATGCTACTTTAATTTATATCAAATTGTTGATGCTCAGAAGGTAGAAGGTGCAACCCTATACTTAAATGGTGATGCAGTAATCTGATATAATTCTTTAGTGTTAAGTCGAGGTCCAATATCTTGGGAGAAATTGAAGGAAGAGATATGTGAAAGGTTTAGGGATGTTCTAATAAAGGATTTCATCAAAGAGTTTAACAAGCTTGTACAAATGGGAAGTGCTGAAGATTATTTACGTAAGTTTGAAAATCTTAAGGCATAAATAATCATGAGGAATCCGACATTAAACAAATCCCACTTTCTATCCAGTTTCATCGGAGGTCTTAAAGAGGAAATTAAATTTGTGGTTAAGATGTTCAAGCCCACTACACTGAGTGTTGCTGTTCAGCAAGCTCGAATGCAGGAGAAAGCAATTGAGGCTGCCTTAAAGAAAACTAGCGTGCCTCCCAAACTTATTGGTGGTGCCCTTGCTATTGGTAGCTCTGTGTTACCTAAGCTTGGATCCTCCCCTGTAGCTCAGAAATCTACACCCCTTAGGCTTAGCTTGGAAGTGTATAAACATATAAAGGCTAATTACTTGTTTTTTTGATGTGGTGAGAAGCATAACCCAGGTTATGTATGCAAATTGAAGTAGTTGAACTGCATTTTTAAAAGCCTTGAGGAGTTATCCTTGAGTCCTACAGATCCATAAGAGGTTGAGATTGAGGTGGATGGTGGGAATCATGTTGATATTCTTAAGGCTGTGTCTTAGTGCCTTATCTAGTAGTTATAGTGGGGTTAATACGATATTAGTGGTTGGTTGGTTAAAGAAGAGGACCCTCTCAATCCTAGTTGACTCCGGGAGTACACATAGTTTCATCAATGAATTAACTGTGGTGGAAACCGGATATCAGTCTAGTTATGTCCAACCCATCAAAGTGACTATTGTTGATGGCAACTATGTGTTTTGCAGTTCAATGTGCCCTCAATTCACCTAGAAGATGGGGGAGGGGAAACTTTTGTAGAAGACCTCAGAATTCTCAAACTAGGTGGTTGTGATATTATATTAGGCAATGACTGGATGAAGAAGCATAACCCAATCAAGGTTGATCATGAAAAACAATGTGTAACCATTGGTAGAAAGGGTCACAAGGTGATTATGAGAGCAATACCTGAAAAGGGGCAAATTAATATGATTTCTGGTTGTGCTATGAGCAGGCTATTTACTAAGGGACAAACCCTTATGGCTCATTTATTACTTATTCAAGCTACTGAGGATGTAGACATTGATAGAGTGGAGGCATCCATCCAAGAGGTACTCACTCAGTTTAGTGATATATTTATAAAACCTACATCCTTACCTCCTACAAGGTCCCTTGGTCACACGACTCTATTGAATTCTGGCACTTCGCCAGTGTCTCTTAGACCCTATAGATATAACTACTTCCAGAAGGAAGAATTACAGAAGAAAGTATAAGAGATGCTCAATAATGACATTTTACAACATAGTCAATCTCCTTTTTCTTCACCCGCCCTATTGGTTAAAAAGAAGGATGGTACTTAGAGATTTTATGTGGACTAAAGGGGCTTGAATTAGATCACAATCAAAGATAAATATCCTATACCAATAGTAAATGATTTGGTAGATTAATTGCAAGGGTCTGTTATTTTTTCAAAGGTGGATTTGAGAGCCAAATACCATAAGATCAGGATGAAGCCTGAAGATGTGTTTAAAACTGCATTTAAAACTAACATGGGCTATTACGAGTTTAAGGTGATGCCCTTTGGACTCACAAATGCACCTGCAAATTTTCAAGTATTGATGAACCAGGAATTTCAGCCTCTACTCAGGAAGTTTATCTTAGTATTTTTTGATGACATATTAGTATATAGTAAATCTCTGACTGACCATGTAGACTATATAAATGCTGTGTTTGAAGTACTGAGAGAACAATTTTTGTATGCCAAGAGGTCTAACTGTTCTTTTGGACAGTCACAAGTAGAGTATCTTGGTCATATTATCACTGCCGCAGGGGTGTCTACTGATCCTAGTAAAGTTCAGTCCATGAGAGATTGGCCAACCCCTACCACTTTAAGAGAACTTAGAGGATTTTTAGGGATTACAGGCTATTACAGGAAGTATGTCTATAATTATGAAGTCATTTACAAAACTCTAATAGAATTATTGAAGAAAGATTCCTTTAAGTGGAGTAAGAAAGTTGATCATGCATTTTTAGCCTTAAAACAAGCCATGTCTTCTACCCCTATTTTGGCTTTACCTGACTATACTAAGGAGTTCATTGTAGAAATTGATGCTATCTTGATAAGAATTGGTGGTGTTCTCATCCAAGGGACTAGACTAATAGCATATTTTAGTAAAGTACTAGCTCCTAAACATAGGGGAAAGTCCATTTATGAGAAGGAGTACATTGCTCTCCTTAATGCAGTAGATAAATGGAGGCATTATCTTCAGTATAAATACTTTGTGGTCAAAACTAACCATCATATCCTAAAGTACCTACTTGAGCAGAAGATTACTACTGCAATACAACAAAAGGGGATAACTAAATTTTCTTGGCGTAGACTATGTGGTCCAATACAAAAGAGGTTCTGAGAGCAAGGTAGTAGATGCTCTATCTAGGCAATTTGAAGATAAATAAGAGAAGATGGTAACTACAACTGCTTATGTGTTAGCTATAAGTTTTGTGGTACTTACTTGGGTGCAAGAAATTCATAAGAGCTATGATAGGGATGTTGCAGCAACTGAACTTATAACTGAATTTTCGGTTGATCATCTTGGACCTCACCTATTCTATTATTCTTTTAGAATACTAAGTAGAAAGTAAAAGTTTTATATTGGTAACTCTGGTGCATTTAGAGAACAACTGAGCACCATCTTTCATAATTCTCCGGTTGGTGGTCATTCAGGACAAATGGGCACTTATAAGAGGTTGGCACAAATATTTTATTGGCCTGGTATGAGACAAATGGTCATACATCATGTAGAGTCCTGTGATGTGTGTCAAAGGAGTAAATAAGAGAATGTTCCCTATCCAGGGTTATTACAACCCCTTTCCATTCCGGATCAAGCCTGGAGACATGTAAGTATAGATTTTATAGAAGGTTTGCTTAAGTCTGGAGGAAAAGATGTTATTTTGGTAGTAGTGGATAGGAGGACTAGATTTGCTCATTTCATGCCTTTGTCATACCCTCTCACAGCCAGCAATGTAGCAGCTAAGTTTTTCAAATATATACACACTCTTTGTGGACTGCCTGAATCAATAGTATCTGATAGAGATAGTATATTTTTTAGCAACTTTTGGCAAAACTTATTTAGATTATTGGGTACTCTGCTTCACTTCAGCACTACCTATCACCCCCAAAGTGATGGAAAAATTGAGAGAGTTAATAAGTGCATTAAAAATTACCTCAGGTGTATGACCCCACATAGACCTACTCAGTGGAAATAATGGCTACCTCTCTCTGAATGGTGGTATAATACAAATTTTCCTAATAGTATTCAATGTACCCCCTTTGAGAAATTGTATGGGTACACCCCTCCCCACTTGGCTATTGGTCCGATGATGGACACTACAGTACCTGCTGTAGAAGATGTGATTATGAAGACACAATAGGTTTAAAAACTTCTCCTTGACCATTTTTTGAAAGCTCAAGAGAGGATGAAACTATATGCAGGCTAGAGAAGCACTGAAAGAGAATTTCATGTTGGTGATTTTGTATTTCTCAAACTCCAACCATACAGACAGACATCAATATCACTCAGAAGGAACCTCAAGCTTAGCTTCAAGTACTATGCTCCTTTTAAGGTAATTGAAAGAGTGGGTCAGGTAGCCTACAAGTTGGAACTTCCAACTGATTCCAAGGTTCATCCCATGTTCCATATGTCGCTTCTCAAGAGGAAGGTTGGAAATAGAGTAATGGTGCAGTCTACTTTGCCTACCACTAATACAGATAGCCAATTCCTTGTTAAACCGCTTCACATTTTGCAGAGGCAATTGGTTCGAGATGGTAATGTAGATGGAGTGAAAGTTTTGGTACAATGGTCAAATCTTCCACCTGAAGAAGCAACTTGGGAGGATTATGCATTTTTGAAAGTCAAGTTTTTGGATTTTGACACCCATCCTTGAGGTCAAGGATGTTTTTCAAGGGGCAGGGTGTAACAACCTTAACTAACTTTCAAATAAATATTAGAGGTGGAAGGAGTATTAGTTAATTAATAAGATACGGAGGGAGTAGATTGTAAATAATAAAGGGCCAAGATTAAAAGTAGTTAATAAAGATTAGATAGTTGGGATGATGTGGGAAAATCCTTAAATACACGCAGGAGGAGAGAGAAGAGCACGTTGAAAATCTGGTAACCAACAACTTCTTAACCCTTTCCTTGCTTCCTTCTTCTCTTCTAATTCTAATTTCTCTTCTTCTCTTTTAATTTCAGATCTAGATCTGTGAGCTTTATCCATGGCCATCCTAGCTCACTTTTAGTTTAATTTTTGTTATTTTAGCTCGATTGTGTTGTTTTTCCATTTTACATTTAATAGAAAAGTGTCTAAAGAAATATTCCTTGTATTTCGAGTTACTGTTGGATTGAGTTTTGTAGTCAGTTCATAACACCAAACATCACATTTTTTCAGATTCAACATCTTTGAAAGCTCAATTAAAATAGTGTACAATATAGTATGCTTATCAAGCGACTTCCTAATTTCACGCATCAAAATTCGGACATGTGTATACACTTCTTTCTTTTTCTTCATCACATTTTAGTACTAACATACTTATATGCCTCAAGATCCATCATATCCATTTGACCAACGCATCAAAAATTTCAAAATAAAAATCCTCCATGAAACTAAAGTAGCAAACGTTTCAAGAATTTAAAAAGACTAATAAAAGAGCTTAAAGTTCTAATCCTTGTACAGAAAGGGAGAACCCCAAATACATAAAAAGGTAATCTTAGAACAAAAAATTCCAAGATTAGCATTTTCCTCACTAATTTTTCTTTCCTTTTTGCACTCCAAGTACAAGAAAATCTTAAGTAAAAAAAAACTTGAAAATGAATAACAGACCTTAAAAGCTTTAATCTTTACCCATAATTACACAGCCCCAAAAAATAAAAGAGCTTCTTTAATCTTTACACATAATTAGACTACTCCAAATTCTAAAACATGATAAAAAAACAAAATTATCTTGGAAGAAAATCAATTTGTCAAGAACAAGAAAATCTTAAGTAAAAAAAAATAGAAAAATAATAAAAGAGGATAAGTTCTAATCCTTAACACATAATTAGAGACCCCCCTCCCCACCAAAAAAAAAACAATAAAAGATACTTAAAAATTTAAAAAAACAGCAATCATGGAACAAAATCAATTTCGGCAAGTCAACAAGATTGTGCCATTATACAAGATTACACATTATGACATCCAATAGAGAAGAAGAAAGATGTAAAAAAAATGAAGTGCTTACCTTTTCGTGGACAGCAACTAGGCCAAAGGAATCTTGGCAACAGAGTTTCACCACCGGACTTTGAATCTCGACCTCTCAGAGTTTAATTTTTCCATCTGAACTGAGTTTTCGAATCTGTTTCTCCTAGGATTTGGTTGCATAGGATTAGAAGCATGCATCTCCCGAATCCTTATTTTTTTTTCCAAAAAAATCCTCTCTCCACCCTTTATCCCTCAATGGGTCTTTATAGGAAATTTTTGAAATGATGTTTTGGGAGAAACATATAAGAAATTGAGGATGAAAATTTTAAAATTCAAACACGAATTAATCGTGACCGTCCGTGCTCAAACCAGATCGAACGGTATTAAGGAAAATCCAAATTCGTAGTTGTTGTTGCATTGAAATTGATGTGTTGTTGTCAAAGTTGTTGTTGAGCATTTAAATTGCAGCTATTTTTTGGGGATTGGGTTTTTCCATTGTTTTACTATTGTTGATGCGCTGGGTCTGTTAATGATGTTTGTTGCTGGGTGGGAGTTGCCATCCTTTGTTAAATTGGGTAAAGGGGTGGAGATAATGGTGAACGGTTTTGGGCCAAGTTAGTCAGGCAGTTGGCTGGGGAGGTTAGAATTGGGATTTCTGTTGGGCTGGGCGGAATCATTTGATTGGGCTGGCCGGTAGGGAGCTGCTATTTTATGCAGAAAAAAAAAATTATAATTGGGTTGGCCCAATTTAAAAAGAAGGAAGGAGATTTTTGGGTTAAAAAGGGGTTTATTGAATCAGGATTTAACCAAATTTATTTAACTTTTCATCAAATTAAAAATTGATTGGTCAATTGTATTGCAATTGTGGCCAACTTAATTTCAATTATGGCCAAATTTAATCGATTGACTAATTAAATTGAATTTCGATACGAATTAATACCTTCTTATATTCCCAGACTTCTTGACTTAATAAAATCAAATAATTTTTTTCAAATAAATTATTTTTAAGGACAAATTATATTTGAATCAAAATTTTACCTATTTGAACTAATTTCAGTATAACCCTTGATTAAAATTTAATTTCAGTAAAGTAGTTATTTAAGTAATAAAATTATACGATCTCGTATAAATACAAAATGTATAACCGCTACTTAAAATTATAAAATTATCCAAATGAATATTTTTTTTGGAGGAATTTATCTGATAAAATAAATATCTTAATTTTATTTAAAACTGAAGAAACTCAGAATTAAACTTAGGCGTGGAGGGTAAAAATTAGGTGTCAACACCCTTGTGTCACATTGTCGGTCTTCATAAATATACACAGATGGTTTTGAAGTGTTAAAATAAGAGAGGGCTAATGTTTTGATCTTAAAATTGATGACTGACTACTGTAGATAACTTATATTTCTCCTAGTTAAGCGTTGTTGTTTTGTTATGCTATGTTGTGTTGCCTAAGGACATCCAAGCATTCTAAATTGAGGGTGTTGATGTGCTATGGTTTCATAGCAGTTTTGATGCTTAAAACGATGAAAATATAAAGTTACTTTGGCCTTTTTGTTAGATATGATATGTTTTGTATTAATTTTGTAGGAAATCGGGTTTTGGAACTATTCTAAAGAAAAGGAGTGAAAATTAAAGTTTTTTACCACTGAAGTGGGCACCTACAACCCGTATGTACTACCTATGGGCCGTAAGTACTAGAGTAGTTGTCAGAGAAGCTGAGAAACAAAGAATCAGAAGCAGAAAAAGTTGAGCCTACCACCTACGGAGGGCACCTATGGTCTTAGGTACCACCTATAGTCTATAGGTGCCAGAATATATTGTAGAAGAGGAAAATCCAAAGAAGTATTCAAAAGATTTTGGACCAGGGGCACCTAAGTGGGATCACCTATGGCCGTAGGTTCCATCTACGCCCCGTAGGTGGCCCAATAAGTGACCACCAACCTTAGTTTTCCTTCTTTGTTTTGGAGTTACTTCCTAGGTTTATCTTGTACTATATATATATCCTTTTTATGTTTATTACTTAGTTTACACATTCTTGATACTTACAAATATATATTTGATTCCAGGATTCCATTTTGATCTTGGAATAGTTTTGTATTGATTTTTGTTGATTATTTAGTTGAAGACTTTGGGTTTTATTCGTTGATTATTGTGATATTATTTGAATGCTTTCCCCTATGAATTCCTTTGATCTTTTCACAACGGTGAGAGGCTAATTCCCTTAACTAGGGTTGTGGGAACCCTAATTGAGTAACAAAGTAGGGAAAGTATTTAATTCTTCAAAATTGTTGTTGCTGCATACATTATGGTTTTATTTGAGTTTATTGATTTCTTTACGATTGCAAATGTTAGGATCCAACCTGTATTCTCTACGAACCCGAGAGAGAGGTAGAGATTTGTAAAAGGAGATCACAACAGTAATTTGGAGTTAATTTCCAAAATAAGCTTATCTACATTATCTACTTAAGATGATTAACTTGCATCTAATCAACTGGAGACCTAGAGGTGATAGCTGAAACTTGGATCCAAGGTAAGGGTTAGTAAGTAGACACTCTAACAATGATAGGAGCTGAATAAAATTCACCAAAGTATGCTGAGAGGCGGTTAGTGATACCTAACTTACTAAATTCTGCATGCACAGTAGTTTTATAGTTGGATTGAGCACGATAAACCTACAGAGTTGAATTCAGGGGAAACACAAGCCTAGTATCTATTTTTGATTATTTACAACCAAATTATTTAAGTTTGATTACTGTTTACAAGAACAAACCCCCCATTTACTTTTCAGTCCAACCTATTTACTTCAGTAAACTAGAGAGATAATTCCTATAGTCCCTGTGGGTTCAATCCCAACCTAAGTTGGGTTACTATATTTTGTTGCGATCACTTTATCTTCTATTGGAGGTGTAGTTTAGGCGATATCACCGTTGTAAAATCCTATGCTTGGAAGGTGTATACGAGATCCATACAATGGCGGCTATATGATGACTTACTTCATCATTATCCTACTACATTGTATTACATTGAACCATTCATACATTTAGTTATGTATTTTCCATCGTGTAATTTAACTTTTATTATATATATATGTGTGTGTGTGTGTGTGTGCACCCATATTTGTATGTAATTATGCTTATTAGATATGGTCTGATCCACTATTAGAAAATTTTCTATATGGATATAGAAGCGTGCTCATACTTTCTTTACTTCTTTGTTTTTCGTTTTTCTCAATCGACCTAATACCCACTAAGTATAAGGGGACCGTACTCACTCTACTTTCTATACGTTTTTAATGCATATCCTAGTTTGAGTGTGACCTGCAGAGCATGAGATCATGTTGTGATCTAGGCTGACTCAGATGATAGGTGAGCTCTTTATTTGGCGCTTGATTCTAGAATTCGTCTTATCTATCATGTCTTTATGTTATGATTTAGGGATAGACTTATGTATTCTTTATAATCTTTACTAGTACTAGTGTTTTTTACTGATGACATTAGATTTAGGTTTTTGGGGATGTTTTGTTCAATTTTGGATGTTGTTATTTAAATATATTATGTTCTGATTTTATTATAAAGTCTTATTTGGTTTTATTATTTCTTTTCTACATTTGATAACTATTTGGGTGTAGGGTTTGCCTACCCTAGCTTGTGATAAGGCAGGTTCTAACATTACTAAACTTTTGGATTGTGACAAACTAGTATAAGAGTTCTAGGTTCCTTAATCTTATGAGTAGAAGAGCAAGATGTCTAATAAAGTCTTGCAGAATGATATATTGATGTTTATATCTATCTTTGAGAGGCTATGTGATATTTTTAGGAAAACTTCTCTAATTTTATTTTGTATTATGCTTCTTGTTCATGTCCAAATTCTAAACTTATATTCCCTTCTTACTATACAAATGGTGAGGATTAGATCCAGAATTAATGAGGATGCTAAGCAAACAACCATTGTTGGAGCCCCAATCAAGAGGAAAGGTAGGGTTGTGGGCAAGACAAAAGTAGAGGTAGGGCACGAGAAGCGACTCCAGCTATAGGATGGTTCTAGAGAAGCCTCTTTCGACCCTGATATTGATCATATTGTGACTATGGTTACATGGTTACAGTGTTGCATGATCTATTAATTCATCTCTTAGGATGTTTTGATGGTATTCCTTAGACTGGTATTCTACTGAGTACACTAGCTAGTTCTCAAACTAAAGGAGGTGTACAACCCTCTATGGTAAACTACTACTCATGGTTTTCATACTACAAAGGCCTAGTCAAATGTTGTTGCATCCCCATTTATTATGAATTTGCCTACTACATAAATTATTCCCTTTGTAGCTCTAGATCCTATTATGTTTGATATTGAATAAAAGAGATTCGAGAGATTCATTATATTTTTTCCTCTTAATTTTAGTAGGACCATTGGTAAGAATGCTTATGAGTTTTTCATTAATAGTCAAGAAAGGTTGCATAACCTTAGTTCGCTCGAGTCTAATGGTATTACTTACACTACCTACCAATTAACTGATGTGGCTAGGTAGTGGCGAGATATATTTTTAGTTGTAGATTAAGGGTTCCCCTCAGTTGACATGGACCTAGTTTTTTAGGTCTTTTCTAGAGCAATTTATGCCTTTATCTTAAGGGACTAGTAGAGAGATGAATTTGATTATTTAGAGAAAACCCTTTGTAATGCCCCGAGAGTACACCCTAGGCGTCACACGGTGCTTACGACCCCAAAAGACCACTAGCTAACCCATGACTGGTACCTGCTGTGAATACTAAATAACAATCATAAAATATATGAGGAAGTGAAGCTAAAAATGCCATAAGGTCCATAATATTGAAAAATAAATACTGAATACATCTGTAGAACAACTGGTAACTAAAAGTGTCTGAAAACCTCTAAACATCTGAAATAAAAGAGTTGATGGGAAAGGCCCCAACTAACTCTAATTACTGTCTGAAATAACTGAAATATTGAAATACGATAAGTAATGCAACGACTGAATAAATATCACATCCTCGATGGATGAGGATGCACTACTATAGCCGTGGATGATAGGCTGATCTGACTATGTATGGTCAGGAGCTCGAGCATCTGAACCTATGATATGAGACATCATAGCGCAATGAGAGTATGTGTCAGTACTTTGAATGTACTGGTATGCTAGGTGAGGTTAGGTTAATATACAAGGGTTCAGGTGCATGAGTAATAATAACTAAATATCATGGAATAAATGGATGAGAGTATATGGAAGAATAGGATTGCTGTAAGTACTGAACATACAATACCAAGCATATATCATTTGTCTGAATTAGACTGAAACTGTAGTACTAAGTTTCTGATAACTGAATAACTGATAAATGTAAGTCATGATCATGTAGAGCTGACTGAGTTCTATACTAAATACTGAATACTGAATACTGGAATTGAGACTGAAACTGAGACTGTGGGAGTTATCATCTAACTGGCATACCTCGACTATAGACTGATCTGGGGTTCAACCTATGACACCAGTTAGAAGGGTGTTAGCACCCTGCGACGGTTTACTAACATTGTTTGGGTCAACCTTAATCGGGCAGGAAGACTCATGAGATGTATATGGTCACGTCAACCCTAGTCTGTAACTCCAAGACTGTTTCTAATGGTCAAAACCTATACTAGCAGGAATGCCCCCATCCCTGGCTTCGCTCAGTGCTGAATCCTACTCCCAATAGAATCGACACTGGAACTGATCACTAGACTGTACTAGGCTTGATTGAACTCATATTGATTCTGTTAACTGACTGAATGCTACTATTCAGCATACTACAAAATCATTTTATTTTGACTAGCTACTAGATAAACAGCTAACTTCGAGTATTCAAAACCCTTAGACTCGATAGCATAGATAATGGAATCATATCTCAACTTTAAAAGCATCACACATAGGTTACCATGCACAACTCATTCACATAGATATTTTGTCAAACACCTAGGATGCATATCTCTTGTGCATGAGAATGAGCAATATATATGAATGTCATGACTACCACATTCAACATCAAAATTCAAAGATTTAACATGAGGGTTACATGAATCAACCATATTATAGTTTATATACATGAAACTCAAAATCTTCTTGGCTTGAAACCCACATAACAATACATACATGAATATAATTCCATTCAAGAATATAATTCATAATCTAAGTTTTGAAAAAGGATTCTTGAACTCTAAGGATGGAAGGAACCCAAGGATGAACACCTAACATACCTTGGTTGCTGAATTCATGAGAGGTGTCAGCTATTTCTTGAAGTTTAGACTTGGATTTAATGAACCTAGGGTTTTGTTCGTGAGAGGATTTGTGAAAAAGATGAGTGATTATGCTATTTAGGGTTTTCATTTTGTGTTATGGACATATTAGGAGAAGAAAAAATGATCTATTTTCCCTTAAAAAAGCGAAACAAAACTGCAGAAAATATAGGACCGGACTGGCAGGGCATCACGGGCTCTGGAGCGCCGGAATGGGTAGGGCGCCCTAGGATAATCGCCCCGTGCCTTTATTTTGGTGTTTCAAACACGCCCTTACGCTTGTTTGAAAAATCCAAAACTCACTCGATATGTACTATTAACTCCCCAGGTCATGAATCAACTTAAAAACTAAATTTTCAGGGCCATAAAGGTTGAGAATAAATTCATCAAAGTTTTAGGACTTTAGAAATGACTAATTCCTAACACTTAGTAAAATATTCATAGCCCTAGACCATTTTCTACATGCAAGAATGAGATGAAACAAACCTAGAATCTTACAGGGTCTTAAAATATCTCCTACTTAGGAACATTCGTCCTCTAATGAGGCTGATTAAGCTAACAGGAACTGAAATACAGTGACTATACTGATGTGCATTAATGAAACATGACTGAATCTTGAGACATGACACATGACTGAACTGATTCATGAAATGCGAATGATATGCAACTGGAACTAAGCATGGAATAGATTAAATGTAAATAAGACTGTTACCTTAGGCTATGTCTGAGTTTGCAGAAAGAGATGAGGATACTTAGTTTGGATGTCTGTTTCTGCTTCCTAAGTGGCTCCCTTAATGGACTGGTTCCGCCAAAGAACTTTGACGAATGGAACTTTTTTGTTCCTTAGTCTGCGAGTCTGATGATTGAGGATTTCGACTGGGACTTCTTTGTAAGAGAGACTATTTTGAACATCTACACTCTCTACGAGGACTACAACTGTTGCGTCGCCTATGCACTTCTTTAGCAAGGAGACATGAAACACTGGATGCACTGATCCTAAGTCTGTAGGCAACTCAAGTTCATAGGCTACCTTTCCGAAATGACTCAGAATCCTATACGGACTAACATATCGGGGATTAATCTTCCCCTTACTAAATCTCTTCACTCCCTTCATGAGAGAAATTTTCAAATACATAAATTCACCAATCTCAAATTCAAGATCTTTTCTTCTCACATCTGCATACAATTTCTATCCACTCTGGGTTATCTCAAGCCTCTCCTTGACCAACTATACTTTATCTAAAGCATAAAACACCAATTCAAGACCCACCACCGCGGCCTCACCTACTTCAAACCAACCAACCAGAGATCTAAATCTCCTCCCATAAAGAGCCTCAAACAGAGCCATCTGAATACTGGAATGATAGTTGTTATTGTACGTGAACTCAATCGAAGATAAGTGGCCATCCCAATGGCCCTTATAGTTAATAAGACATGCTCTTAAAATATCCTCTAAAGTCTGAATGGTCCTTTCTACTTGATCATCTGTCTAAGGGTGGAAGGTTGTACTGAGGTGGACTTTGGTACCAAGACCTTTTTTAAGGCTTTCCAAAAGTGAAAGATAAACTGCGTACCTTTATCTGAAATAATAGAAAATTGGAAACCATGCAACCTAGCCAACTCTCTGATATAAATCTTGGAATAGTCCTCAGCTAAATAGGAAGTATGGACTGGCAAAAAATGGGTGGACTTGGTCATCCTGTCTATAATGACCCAAATCAAATCGTAATGACGAAGAGTACGAGGCAAACTCATCACGAAGTCCATGCTTACTTTTTCCCACTTCCATGTTGGAATACTAAACTCCTACATGGAACCACTAGGCTTTTGGTGCCCAATCTTCAACTACTGATAAGTAGAGCACTTAGCCACAAACTCTGCAATGTCCCTCTTCATCCCACTCCACCAATAGACTTCCCACAAGTCGTGGTACTTCTTAATGGCCCCTGGATGAATAGAGTAATGCATACCATATGCTTGAGAAAGAACTCAATGTCTCACGTCATCTACACATAGCATACATAGCCTAACCTGACAACGCAATATACCATCTCCCCCTTTGGAGAAAACTTCTACTTTCTGATCTCTGACTGACTCTTTCATCTTAACTAAACTGGGATCCCTGTCTTGATTTTTTTTCACCTTGAAAACTAACATTGATTTAGAACTACTCTGCACCCAAACACTACATTCAACTGAATCAACCAAATGGATACTTAGTCTGGCAAGCTGATGAACTTCCTAAACTAAATTCTTCTTACCATCCTCAACATGAGCAATACTACCCATGGAAAACCTACTGAGGGCGTCGGCCACAATATTAGACTTACTTGAATAATACAGAACACTCATGTCATAGTCTTTCATCAACTCTAACCACCTTCTCTGATGCAAGTTCAGGTTTTTCTACGAAAAAACATGCTATAGCCTTTTGTGGTCTGTGAATACATCAACATGTACTCCATACAAATAGTACCTCTAAATCTTTAAGGAAAAAACAACCGCTGCTAGTTCAAGATTATGGGAGGATAATTCTTTTTAAGGGGCTTAAGTTGTCTAGAGACGTAGGCTATAACCTTACTTTTATGGATCAAAACACACCCCAAACCAACTTTAGAAGAATCACAGTACACAATATATCCATCTAAACCATCGGGCAAAGTCAAAATTAGGGCTGTAGTAAGTCGAGTCTTTAACTCTTGAAAACTCTTCTCACTAAAATCTGACCACTGGAACTTGACTTTCTTCTGAATCAATCTATACATCGGGGATGTAATAGAAGAAAATTCTTCAATAAATCATCGGTAATAGCTAGACAAACCTAAGAAACTATTGATATCTAATGGAGAGATGGGTCTGGGCCAATTTTTCATAGCTTTGATCTTTTGAGGATCAACTCTAATGTCATCACCAAAAACTATGTGGCCGAGGAAAGCTACTGATCCTAGTCAAAATTTGTAGTTACTAAATTTTGTGAACAACTGATGGGCTCTGAGAGTCTGTAATACTATTCTAAGATGGTTTGCATGATCATTTTTGGTGCGGGAATAGACAAAGATGTCATCTATGAAGACTATGATGAACATGTCTAAGTACAATTTGAACACTCGGTTCATCAAGTCCACAAAGGCTGCTGGAGCATTTGTAAGACCAAATGACATGACTAGAAATTAAAAGTGACCATACTGAGTTCAAAAAGTAGTCTTCGAAATGTCACACTCTCTGACTCTGAGCTGATGGTAGCCGAATCTAAGGTTTATCTTAGAAAAATAATTGGCACCCTAAAGTTGGTCAAACAATTCATCGATTCTAGGAAGTGCCTACTTATTCTTGATGGTGACTTTGTTTAACAAACGCTAGTCTATACACATTTTAAGAGAGCCGTCATTCTTTTGCATGGTGCGCCCCACAGAGAAAAGTTGGGCCTAATGAATCCCTTATCTAGGAATTCCTTAAATTGTTCTTTTAACTCCATAAGTTCAGCTGGATCTATTTTGTATGGTAGAATAGAGATGGGCTAAGTATCAGGAAGAAGGTCCATCAATTTCCCTTTCGGGAGGAACCCTGGGGAGATATTCTGGAAACATATCTGGAAATTCACTTATGACTGGAACTAACTCAAGATTAGGAGCCTCAAAACTAGAGTCTTTGACTGGAACCATATGATAGACACACCTCTTGATATTATTTTTCTCACTCTAAGGTTTAAAATAAATTGACCCTTAAGTGTTGTGCTATTACCCCTCCATTCTAGAACAGGTTTATTTGGGAACTAAAAATTGACAATTCTGCTCCTACAATCAACTGAAGTATAGCATGAATGGAGCTAATCCATCCCAAGAATGACGTCAAAATCTGTCATCTCTAGCTCTACAAGGTCTACTAAAGTAACTTTTTGAGACACCATAACTGAACATTTCATGTATACCCATTGGGATATGATAGACTTACCCACTAGGGTGGAGACTGAGAAAGGCTCTATTAGGATTTTAGGGATAACTCTGAAGTTGACGGCTATGTAAGGAGTTACAACGGACAGAGAAGCTTCAGGATCTAATAAATCATAAATATGTAAATGAAAGACGTACAACATACCAATAACTACATCAGGAGAACTCTTCTAATCCTATCAGGACTAAAGTTCATAGAGCCTATTTGGGCGCTGCCCACTAGTGGCACTAGAAGCGGCACCCTACTGAGATGGGCGATCAGACTAAACTAAGGGACGATTATAATGACTCTATGAAACAACCTGAGGACATTCTCTGATCCTCTAGCCTGGTTTACCATACTCTAAACACACTTCACTGCCATCCCTGAAGATACCCTGATAGTTTCTGCCACATTTCTAGCAAAGAGGATTTGTTCGAGCACTATTCACACTACCATGAGCTTTTGAATCTGGTGCCCTATCCCTATTATCATTCCTGAATTTGGGCATCGGCACACTAGCCAAAGATGGAGCTGGGACTAAATATTTTAGGCAAAATTAAGGACGGTTACCACCTTTTGACCTTGGCTGAGCGAAACTGAAGCTACCTGTTCTAGCCTTCTTACTCTCCCTTTCCTTTTTCTTAGTATTTTGTTCCTCAATCTATTGATCATGGACCATTAACCTAGACAAGTCTATCTACTTAATCAGCATTTCGATCCTACACTCCTTGATCGCACTATTAAATAGACCAGATATAAACTTACTCATCTTAGACCTACTATCAGCTACCATATGAGGAGCGTACCTGGAAAACTGAGTTAACTTAAGGGAATACTCTTTCACACTCATCTTTCCCTACTTCAGTTTGATGAACTCTAAAACCTTAGCCTCTCTCAACTCCAATGGGAAGAATCTATCTAAGAAGGAAGTAGCAAGTTTTTTCCATTATATAGGCCCTATATCTGCACCTCTATCTATATTTTACTGCTTAAACCACGTATGAGCTACATCATGCAACTGATAGGCAGCTAACTCAGCATTTTCACTAGAAGTTACCCCCATAATGTTTGTTAATTTTTTCACTATGTCAAGGAATTCCTGCAGATCCTCTTCAGACTTAGATCTTGAAAATGAAGAAGGGTTCATTTAGGTGAAGTCCCAAATTCTAGCTTTAATAGTATTGGCCACTGGGTTGGCCTGAATAGCAGATGGTCGAACATTCTGAGCTACCACAGAATGGACTAGAGTGGTGAATGCAGCTCTAAACTCTACATGAGAAACATGCACATTTAGGGGATCTTTTTGAATAGACGGAGGTGCTGGCTAGTTGTCAATTTTTCTTCTGTTATTCTTTATGGGAGGTATGTTCTATAAATAGAAGGAAAAGTTGGATTAGATAGATGAATTTAACTTAAGCTCATGCTCATTCGCATGATATGAACACTGAAAGAATGGAACTTTTCCTTAAAAAAAATACCTCATAGCCTCCTATCCATAAGTGTGGTGGGCTTTACACCCATGCATAAGACTCTACTTGATGCAGCTTTCAAAATCTCTAGGACACTTTAGAACCTTAGTCTATGATACCAAGTTAGTAATGCCCCAAAAGTACACCTTGGGAATCACATAATGCTTACGACCCCAAAGGATCACAAGCTAACCCATGACTGGTACCTGTAGTGAATACTGAATAACAATCATAAAACATATGCGGAAGTGAATTTGAAAATGCCATAAGGTCCATAATACTGAAAAGCAAATACAGAATACATCTGTGGAACAACTACTAACTGAAAGTTTTTGAAAGCCTTTAAACATCTGAAATAAAAGTGTTAATGGGACAGGCCCCAACTAACTCCAACTACTATATAAAAATAACTAAAATACTAAAATCGATAAGTAATGCAATGACTGAATGAATATCATATCCTCTATAGATGAGGACTTACTACTATAGCTACAGCTGATAGGATGATCTGGCTATGTACGGTTAGGAACCCAAGCTTCCAAATCTATGATATGAGACATTATAGTGCAAAGAGAGTAAGTATCAGTACTTTGAATATATCGGTATGCTAGGTGAGGTTAGGTTAATATGCATGGGTTCATGTGTATGAGTAATAATAACTCAATATTATAAAGAAACTGGATGAGAGTATATGCAAGAATAGGACTGCTAAAAGTACTGAACATACAAACTAAGCATATATCGTCTGGCTAAATTAGACTGAAACTGAAGTACTGAGTTTTTGATAACTTAATAACTGATAACTATAAGTTATGACCATGTAGAACTGACTGAGTTTCGTACTAAAAACTAAATACTGTGTACTTAATATTGGAACTGAGATTGAAACTGAGACTGTGGGAGTTATTATCTAATCGACATACCCCAATTATAGACTAATCTGTGGTCCAACCTATAACCCCAGTTGGAAGGGTGTTAGCACCATGCCACGGGTTACTAACACTAGCTGGGTTAACCCTAATCTGGCAGGAAAACTCATGAGATGTATATAGTTATGTCAACCTTAGTCTGACAGGAAAATAAATTATCCTACGTTAGCTACGTAGTTCTATAACTCAGGGATTGCTTCTAAGGGTCAAACCCTATATTGGCAGGAATGTCCCCATCCCTGGATTTCCTTGGTGCTGAATCTCACTCCCAATTGAATTGACACTGGAACTGATCGCTAGACTGTACTAGGCTTGACTAAACTCATACTAATTTGTTAACTAACTGAATGCTATTATTTGAGATACTATAAAATCATTCTATTTCAACTGAAGACTAGATAAACAGCTAACTTTGGATATTCAATACCCCCAGGACTCGATAGCATAGATAATGGAATCATATCCTAATTTTAAAAGAATTACGCATAGGTTACCATGCACAATTCATTCACATAGATATTTTGTCAAACACTCAGGATGCATGAGAATGAGAAATATATATGAATGTTATGACGACCATATTAAACATCAAAATTCAGAGATTTAACATGAGGGTTACATAAATCAACCACGTTCTAGTTTATTTGCATGAAACTCAAAATCTTCTTGGCTTGAAACCCACACAATAATACATACATGAACATAATTCCATTCAAGAATGTAATTCATAATCTAAGTTTTGAAAAAGGATTCTTGAACTCTAAGGATGGAAGAAACCCAAGGATGAACACCTAACATACCTTGGTTGTTGAATTCATGAGAGGTGTCGGCTATTTCTTGAAGTTTAAACTTAGATTTGATGAACCTAGGGTTTTGTTCTTGAGAGAATTTGTGAAAAAAGATGAGTGATTATGCTATTTGGGGCTTTAATTTTGTGTTATGGACATATTGGGTGAAGAAAAAATGACCTATTTTCCCTTTAAAATGTGAAACAAAACTACAGAAAATACATGGACCAGACTGGCAGGGCATCGCGGGCTCTGGAGCACCGAACTGGGTAGGGCACCGCAGTATAATCGCCCCATACCTCTATTTTGGTGTTTCAAACATGCCCTTACACTTGTTTGAAAATCTGAAACTCACCCGAGATTTACTAAGTCCTAACACTTAGTAAATTATTCTAAGTCCTAGTCCCCTTTCTACAAGCAAGAATGAGCTAAAATGAACCTAGAATCTTATGAGGTCTTACACCCATATAACTATTGTTGAGTATGAGGATCATTTTCATACATTTTCCAAATATGTAATTGCTAGCATATCCGCTAAGTTTAAGGGGATAAAAAATTTTCTTAAGGGTTTGTTAGATACTACTAGTTGTTAGTGGCTCAGTTAGTGGTTTTTGCTAGTTCTTTTTAGAGAATAGTTGATCATACCAAGATGATTTAGACTATCCACCATGGTATGTAGGGTGGTGGTGCTAAGAGGGAGCATCAACAAGATAATTTGAGTGGTCATGTATCTTGAGGTAGGAATTTCTTAGGAAAAGATTCTCATGGTTACCATAGCAGATCAATTTAGGTAGTTTTTTAGAGTTTGAATAGGCTTACGAGTTTTGAGACTTTGAGTAGTCAAAGATCGGGCCATATAGGTCAAGGATTGTATTTTGTTTTATCAGGCTATGGAAGGTTTTTTTGTTCTTTTGGATCTACTCAATTTGATTATTCTACTAGAGGATGTTTTTACTGTATGGTGAGTATGGTCACTTAGCAAAGGATTGCTCCCAGCATGCAGTTTATTCTTCCTAAAAAAAATCTCAGCTTCATCTTTATTCAACTCAAGTGTCAGTGGTTAGAAGTGGTACATAGGGCATTAAAGGTAGTTCTAGGGTACTAGAGAAGGCATTGGGGGAGCTTATAGTAGTGGATGAAGAACCACTCAGTCCGATAGTTGACGTTATTAGTGCTAGGCTTTTCTTAAAAGACCTGAGGTAGAGGCATCTAATGCAGTGATTAAAGGTATAGTCCCAGTTTACAATTATCCATACACAGTACTATTTGATCTTTGGTCTACATTCACTTATGTGTCTACATAATCTGTTATTGGTATTAATGCTATGTGTGATTCCCTTATTATGCCTATTCATGTATCGATTCTCATATATTATTCTTTAGTGGTGGATTAGGTGTGTCAATCATGTGTTTTTATATTTTCTAGGTGTGAGACATGGGGAGACCTAATTATCCTTATTATGGTTGATTCTGATGTTATATTAGGTATGGATTGGTCTGCTTCTTAATTTGCAATTTGAGATTATTTTGCAAGGAACGTGACCTTAGCTATTGCTAGATTATAATAGAAGAGTGCTTCTATTTTATGTTCGAAAGATGTAATATCTTTTCTATGTACTCATCACATGGTAGAAAAGGGGTGTCTTTCCTAATTAGCCCTCACCACCTTCCTTGAATTCTATATAAGTTGTTAGGGATTTCATGGATGTGTTTTCTACGGACTTAACCTAGTTTACCACCAGATCAGTATATTGATTTTTCCATAGATATTGAGTTGGGCACCAGGCCCATGTTCATTTCTCCTTATAGGATGTCCCTAACAAAATTGAAGGAACTAAAGGAAAATTGCAAGATTTTTTGGATAGGGGTTTAATTATACAAAATGTGTCTCTTTGGGGATTCTCCTATCTTATTTGTAAAGAAAAAAGATCGATCTATACATATGTGTATTGATTATTGCCATATGAACAAAGTGACTATCAATAAAAAGTGTCATATTACTTGTATTAATGATTTTTTTGATCAGCTTTAGGATATCTCCTTGTTTTTAAGATTGACTTGAGATCTGATTAACATTAGTTGATATTTAGAGTTTTGAATGGTCCAAATACCACTTTTTGAATGTGATATGGCCAATATAAGTTCTTGATTATGGTCTGTGGGCTGACTAATTCCCTAACAACATTTATGGAGTTAACGAACAAGGTATTCCGGCCTTTTTTTGACACTTTTATGTTCTGTTCATCGATGATATCTTGGTTTATTTCAAGAATGAGGCTGACTATAAGAGACATTTGAGAATCATACTTCAGAGATTTAGAGATAAGACATTGTATGCTAAGTTCTCTAAATATGACTTTTGATTGGATTGTGTTTATTTCTTGGGTCATATGATGACCGAGGTTAGTATTATGGTCGATTTAGTCTAGGTAGTGGTAGTTTGTGATTGGGCTAGACTTACTTCTCCTAACTAGACTTGAAGTTTTATTAGGTTAGCAAACTAATAAAGACACTTTGTGCAGGGTTTCTCTTCTATTAAAGATCCTTTGACCAAGTTGACTCACAAGAAAATAATTTTTCAGTTTTCAAATACTTATAGTAGAGCTTTGAAAAGATCAAGGAGTTGTTGACTTTGACTCCTATTCTGACTTTGCTTGAAGGGGGAGTGTTATGATGCTTCAAAATTTGGCTTGGGTGGTACATTGATGCAAAAGAGTAAGGTGATTGCTTATGTTTCTCCACAGTTGAAGCCTCATGAGAAGAAATATCCTACTCATGAATCAGAGCTAGCCGTTTTTTTGTTTGTGTTGAAGTTGTGGAGACACTATCTGTATGGAGTACATTATGATATTTTCTTCGATCATCATAGCCTTCAATGTTTCTTTGCTTTGTGAGACATTAATATGAGAAAGCACAGATTGTTAGAGTTGCTTAAGGATTATGATCTCACTATTCTTTATCATCTGCGCAAAAACTAATGTGGATCACATGTCTTGAGGCGGAGAGTATGGGGAAGTTTAACTTCATTGGGTGATTGTGGATAGGTTGACTAAGTATGTGCACTTTATATTTGTGAAGGTAATTTATAATGATTAGAAGTTGGCCAAAATATACATTCAAGAGATTGTTAGGTTGCATCGAGTGGCTATCTCCATTATTTCATGTAGAGGTACACAATTCACCTCAAATTTTTGGAGTTCTATGCACAGAGAGTTGGGTACTCAGCTTGAGATATGCACTGTTTTAATAACTTATTATTTCAATTAAAGTCAAACATTAAGATTGACTAATTTTTCATCCACAATTGAGTCTCAATTCTATCTTATAATATTTAGAATTATATAAATTAAATATTTTTTTTATTTATTCAATTAAAGTCAAACATCAGGATTAATTCATTATTACATTCATAAATTAAGTCTCAATTAATCACATAATACTTAGTGCTGCATAATTTGAAGAAATTTAATAATACTTAAAATTATATAAATTGAATAATTTTTAATTTGTTAATTAAAGTTAAACATCGGAATTAATTGATTGTTACCTCCGCACGTTAAGCTCAGTTCAGTTATACAATACTTAGAGTATATATTTAAACATTTTAATTTTCAACTGAAGTCAAATGTTTTTTTTTACTAGTTGTTATTTGCACAAGTTAAGTCCTAATTTGATTTTATAATACTTAGAGTTATATAAATTGAAATAATTCATTTTTCAATGGAAGTCAAACATTTGTATTTATCATTTATTTAACGCAAAAATTGAGTCACAACTAAAGTCGAATATTTGTATTGACGACTTGTTTAATGCACAAATTAAGTCGCAGTTCAATTTTATAATACTTACAGTTATATAAATTAAAGTAGTTCAATTTATCAAATAAGTCAAACATTTGTTTATCAAATAAATCAAACATTTGTACTAGGTTGTGATCCACAATAATCACGTCCTTACATCTCTGCACCTTTGTATTTTTATTTTAACTAATTTTATGTATTTACGTTATTTTTTTAATTTTTAATTAATTTCATCCATACTTTTTGATCTTAATATTTTTAATGTTACATTTTTATACAAATATGTACTCAATTATAAATTTTAAGATTATTTCATATGTCTTAAGTTTTTTTTCTAATATTTTCCCTCTTCTTAACAAATTCTCTTTAATTTATTTAGTAATTTTTTAGAGTTTAATAATTTTTACATTCTTTATATAAATATATACAGCCAATTGATAATTCCAAGGTTATTTCATGTCTTAAAAAAAAATTCTAATAGATTCATAGATATGTTTTTACATTTTTTTTTTTAAAATTTCATAATTAATTTGATGACTACTCAATCGTAGATAATGTTTTTGATACTTTAACTACGTATAATACTTTCCACAAAATAATCAAGGTAATCCTCATTTATGACTGAACATAATAACAATAATAAACAATAATTCTTTTATATATATATAATTATTAATAATTTATTTTATATAGTATAACCAAATAAAAAAATTAAGAATTATTTTACAAGAAACATGAGTAAAAAATTTAACAAAATTGAAGGAATAACAATAATTTTTTGGAAGATGTAAATTATTTCAAAATATGCATATCAATTGACCAAACCAATTTAATAAATTATGAGTCTATTTATAATTTTCTCTTTGTCATCATTATTCAAGATTTCTTTGTTAGTTTCAGCACGATAAAAAATGACTCTTAATCTATTGGATGAAAATTAAAATAATATAAAATTTTGAATTTTGGAATAAAAAAACATTAAAAGTTCATAATAAAATATTATAGTCAACTTTTTCTTCTTTGAAAAAGATATAAAAATTATGCACTATTTACCCCAAACTAAATGTTGACATAATTTCAAATTATTTATTTAACTAATATTATTTAAATATAAGTATAGAGGTTAAACGAATAGATATTATCATTACTGTCAATTGAATTATTCAAATATCAAACATATGTATACTTATATTTTTGAACTATTAATTAAGTAATGAAAATGTATGTATGTATAAATCTTACTTTAAACTGAGAAATTTACTATCTTGTATAATAAAATAAGTAACTTAATTATATTTATATAATAATAAAAGTTAGTCTAATTTATAATATACAATTACTCTTAACTGGTACATTAAGAAAAGTGTTAAATTCTAATAATCTATTTTTTAATTGTAAAAAATTTAACATATATTAATATTCAAAATTATAACTTTGATAATTAATTTAAATATGTCAAGTAATGAGGTCCTAAACTATTCATTTAAGAAAATCTTAATAAAATTATTTTTTCCCGTAAATAGTAATATGTTAAATAGAAAGTATTTGATTTGTTTTCAGGATGATTTTAATGGTAAGATAATTTTTTTTGTTTTGGGTGTGTGGAGGGGGGAGGGGAGGGAGAGGAGGAGGGAATAAATAATTATTGTTATAAAATAACTAAATAATAAAGAAGAAAAGTAGAGAGAATAGAGAGAGTAATTCTTATTTCTTCTCTAGAGGGATTATTGAGGGATGAATTACAATGAAGCAAAACCCCTTTATTTATAGGAAAAAACTAGTCTTGGGGTTTGTAACTTTTTCATAAATAGACATACACAATATATGGTAAAGTAGGTATTCACTATATATGGTAAAGTAGACATTCACTATATATGATATATTTATAATACTCCTCCTTGAATATCTAATTGATAGATAATGTGACTCGTTAAAACCTTACTAGAAAAAGACCAGTGGGAAAAATAATATAGTGAAGGAAAAAGAGTACACATCTCTAACAATACGCATATAGGCTGCCTCATTAAAAACCTTACAAGGAAAATTCGGTGGGACAAAACCTTGAAAGGGAAAAGAATACAGTGCGTATTAACTCCCCCTAATGAAATCATCCTTGAACCTTTGCATCTCGATCATGTGTACCATCTTCTTAAAAGTTGTAATTGAAGTAGACTTGGTGAATAAATCAGCAACATTTTCACTTGAAAGAATCTGTTGCACGTTTATATCACCATTCTTTTGTAGCTCATGTATGTAAAAAAGCTTTGATGAAGTGTGCTTTGTTCTATCTCCTTTTATGAATCCTCCATTAAGATGTGCTATTCATGATGCATTATCTCTGTATAAAATTGTGGGTAGATTGTCATATTTCACACCATATTTTTCTCGAATGAGATGTATCATGGACCTCAACCATACACATTTACGGCTTGCTTCATGAATAACTATTATCTCAGCATGGTTTAATGAAGTGGCTAGATAGACTACTTTGTATATCTCCAAGATATGGCAGTATTCCCACATATGAACTCATAGCTTATTTGAGATCGAGTTTTACACGGGTCAGATAAGTAGCCAACGTCAGCATAACCAACATGATAGGGACTATAATCTTTCGAATAAAATAAGCTCATATGCTTGATCTCATTTTGATGTCTCCTAGTAGGAGCAGAAATATGCCTTGTTAACAAATTGACTGAAAAGGCTATATCGGGCCTTGTAGTATTTGCAAAATACATGAGTGCACCACTTGCACTAAGATATGGTACTTCAAAACCAATTCAATTCGATATATTTTGAATTTTATCAAATAATTTATTTCTTTGAAAACTATCCAAGAGTTTCAATGATTTTCAAGCTATAAGCTTATACAATATAAGGATTATAAATAAGTTTCCCAGAAACTTTTATATGCTTCAAGCAGTTTGAATCCTTAAAAGTTTTCACATAAGTTTTGTCAAGTGAAAATATTCAACATTTTATGAGTGATATCTTCCAGTGTCTGGACTGCAAATCAAATAAGTTTTACGCTTACCAAAATATATCCTTTCATGTCACTTGATAATCTTTCTACGTCAGCATGCTTAAATAAACGTAGAATTCAGATCCTAGTAATCTTTCACAATATTGTGCCAATATTGTATCAAAGATATCGATGATATATCATTTCAAATCGGTTCACAATGTGGCATAACATTTTGAGATCTCATCACTTCATTATTTTCAGGTACCTGAACCTTTCACAAGGTTTTATGAAGTGTTATGTCATAGACTCTTCAAAAGCACATTGCCTTCTTATTATGATTATTTGATCCTTATTCTTTTTAAGGATTATTTCATTTGGAATTGATTGGTCTACCATGCTTCACGCATGCATAGACTTTATCCTTTAGGAACACAAAAGAAGAGCACTTGCAGCTTAATATGAAATGCTTTCGGCATTTGACTTAAATTATATTTTGAATGAGGATCCGATGATAATTCCTAACATATTTCATAGCTGCTTATAATCTCCCCCTTATGTTAGGAAAGCTAAAATACATCCTCCATCTTCTTTGAGAAATCCATATTTGTGCATCATGGTATATTCATTAATCGTATACCGTACATCAAAAATATTAGATGGAATAGTTGGTTCCCGACCTTGAACCAATTAAAGGGAAGAAATAATCATAATTTGTTGGTCTAATGCATACAAGTGTATGCAACATATCATACTTCAGACCAACAAATGAAACTTTGTTCTCATTAGCGATGGTTTAGCTATTTATTGAAGGCATTCCATGTCAAACCATCATCATCAAGATAACTTTCTTGATTGCACAATCTAAAAATTATGTTATTAACTCAATTGTATTGAACAAGCAACTTTATAAATATCAAACTGCAGGTTGACAATAAAATCACATGTGACCATCTTATATCGATGCATTTTAATAGATCACATGACTGGTGAATGGGCCCATATTCACCTTTTATACTGCAGGTTGAATTTCTTAAATTTGAAAAGTATAAAAAGTGAATATGGGAGTCATGTGATCTATTAAGATGAATCGATATAAGATGATCACATGTAAGTTTATTGTCAACTTGCAGTTTGATATTTATAAAGTTGCTTGTTCAATACAATTGAGTTAAGAACATAATTTGCAGATTGTGTAATCAAGAAATTTATCTTGACGATGATGGTTTAGCATTGAATGCCTTCGATAAATAGCTAAACCATCGCCAATGAGAACAAAGCTTCATTTGTTCTAAAAATAACAAAGGAACTTTATCCCTTTCACATTAATGAGGGAATCACAATTGCTATGTCAATTTGAGGGTTCTGTCAACCACTTACAAAAGAAAAAAAAGTTGTTGGTATCAGAGAAGGAGCATGAAGGGTAAGAAAAATAAATCAAGGCAGTAACAAGTAATTAAAAAAGATATACAAGAGCAAGGTAAGTTCTGAATATGGATTATAGATTTCATTCATATTTCCATGGCTACTAAATTGGATGGAGAATTTAAGAAACAATGGAAAAAAATAGAGACACCATGAAATTTGATGAACTGCTGAGTACGTTAAAGGATTGCAATATAACACATTTTTATTCTGACACATAAGGAAACAGTAGGCTAGACTTGAAGGATGGTTAGTTTGTTTGGTTTAGGCACAAGTTAGATAATTTACGTACAAAATTAGATGAATAAATAGTATGATAGGCCGGAATTGGTAGATACTGGTTTAATTAGAATACCCAAAGTAGGAGTAAATTTAGCGCTATGAAATAAGAATCAAAAGTGAATTTATAGGGTTGGGCATTCTATATTTATCAGGAATTAGCATAAAGAAGGAAATTGTTATGGTAAATGTTCTTCATTTACCTAAGAAATAAGTATCTTGACATATGTTTTGTTCAAGTTTATATGTGATATGATTTGATATGAACTTAAATATTATCTACTATTTTGAAAATACTTTCATATGAGTGCCTATTATTTACAAGAAAGTATATATAAGAGAAGACATAGCAATGGATCCCGTAGGTAATAGAGGGTTCATTAGACCTGGTGCACCTTATATTTGTAGATTACCATTACATCCCATGCCAGTGGGAAGGAAGAACTAGCATACGATTATTGAATTCCCTCAAGTAGGGAGCTACCAATATTTATAGTTGACTCCTTTATGAGGGGTCCACAGTTATTGACTTTCTTGAGGTAGAAAGTCACACCGATTACACGATTTATTCTTGTAAACCTCCCGCATATATAAAATATTTGGTATGATACAATGTTTTATTGAAATTATGCAATTATTTGATTTTGTTTACATGGAATGAATAAGAGTGCCTGTAGTTACTGTTTCCAAGAAGAACATTTACTTCATGATATTCTTGATTATCATAATAGCTTGTTGTCTGACTTTTACCCATTTAAATGATTGTAGTTAAGTTTCATTACTCACAGAGATAGTGTCTCACTCCTTTCTATTATTTTTACGGAGAATGCAGGTGATATTAGTGACAATCTCGTTAACTAGAGCATACATTCCTGGTGAGCCCTCACTTGCTTGTGCGGGTAGCAGTTTATTTATTTGTTATATTATTTTCCTTGAACATTCTTAGATCCACTCCATAGTAGTTTATTTATTTGTTATATTCTTTTCCTTGAACATTCTTAGATCTACTCCATAGTTACTTCGTTAGAGTTTGAGTATTCTATTGTTATTATAGACTTGTGGAGTATTCTAAATCTTCTCATATTTTGGAGATGAATTTTGTATTATTATTTTACTAAGAATGAGTTATTGATGGTATTGGTTATTTTTTTTCTGGTGATATTGGTTTGTGAGGTTGTGAATTTGAGATGGATAAATTTTGGATAGGTCCGAAAATAGGGAAAACTCTACTTGATTTTCTATAGAATACTGATGAGGCTTACTTTGAAATAATAACCTTCTTAGCGATGGCCGTGGCCCTATTTTGGGTCATGAAAAAGTTAGTATCAGAGCCTAGGTTATTTCTATGATTTTTAGAGATCACGTTAGTAGTAGAATCTCAATTATGGTTTTGTTGTCGGCCATTTTTGTAATTATGATTCTACGAGACTGTGATAAGATATGTCTAGATTTTCCTTCTCTTTATTTCTTACCTGTCTAAAACTTAAGACCAATTAAATAAATATAACTGTAATTGTTTTGTTAAGTAGATGGTTCGTATTTGAGCAACTATTGGTAAAGCTACACCAGCTGCACCTCAAATAATTAATGACACCTCTTGCAGGCAAACAACTTCTACAACTTAGGGAAGAGGTGAAGCTTATAAAAAGGGTCAAAGTAGGGTCGTAGTGGTACCATGAGGAATCATTCTACCACTTTAAGAAAAAGAGAGCCCACTCCTAAAATGAATGCTAGTCCACCTCCACTAACATATAAGAGTAGTACTACTAAGGCACTGGCTTTCATTCAAAAAGTCATAGAGGACTTAGTCGACTGACTGGATAGAAAGAAGAGGCTAGGTCAATATAATTCTGCATAGCCACAACCATAATTCCAGGCACCTACACATACTTACAAGTTTGGAAACACAGAGTCATCTTTGCAGGAGTTTCTGAAGTTGAAATCACCAAAATTCACTAGTTCAGATAGTTCAGTTAGCCCTCAAAGATTTTTGGATGGTACACTTAAGTCACTACATGTTCTAGGATGTTTTAGTGAGATTTGTAGAGCTTACATCATAAAAATTAGATGACATAGATAACACATAGTATGATACATTAATTCTAGGAAGGCCAGCTGGAGAAACACCACTAACATGGGATGAGTTCACTAAGTTCTTCATGGATAATTTTCTTCCTGACACTCAGAAGCAAAAAATGTGCATATTAGTTTAAGAATTAATCTAGACTTTAGATTTGGATGTGTCAACTTATAATACCAAATTTTGTAAGTTGGATAGATATGATTCATACTTGGTGTCCTCAAAAGTTGCTCGAGTCCAGAGGTTTGTTAATGGGCTGTTTGCTCATCTCTATAATACAGCAGCCCCATAAATGAAAGTTTTAACCTATTATGAGGCAATTGATCTTTCTAGAAAAATTAAGGATAAGGGTCATGCATAGCAGGCAACTTATAATAATCGTAAGATGGCTAAAATGGGGGAATCTTTTAGTGTTGACTTTAATGAAAATCACTGAGCGGGGAATCAGGAAAAACAACAGGTCCATCAAATAGAAACAAATTCAATTTCACAGTCTGCATACAAGTCACCTTCCAAACAGGGTACTCAGGGGTCTTCAGCATCTTAAAGATATCATAATTTTGGGAAAATGTACACCGCTACTCCATTCGTCCAGACTTGTGGCAAATCATATATGGTCCATGTTGTGTTTTGACTAGAGAGTGTTTTAGTGTGGTCATTTAGGCCATTGCATCAGGGATTTTCATCAGCCTCTGAGAAATATCAGTTAGGGTTCTGGTAAGTTAAATGCACCTATTCAGGCTACTCATAATACTATAAGTACTAGGAATAGAGGTTGAGGTAATGGATATTGGGTTGATAAAGACCAAGAATAAGGAAATGCTGGTAGAGGGCAGTTGAGTGTTTTTACACTTGCTAGACAAGAGGTTTAGGCCTCGAATGTAGTAGTTACATGTATTCTTTTGGTCAGTTCATTTGACACATATACTTTGATTCATCAAGGTTCTACCCACTCTTATGTATCCTCATACTTTTCTATGATATTTGACAAACAATGAGAGATGTTAAATTGGTCATTTCTTGTTGCTACTCCCATGAGATATTTGTTGTTAGTTGAGTATGTATATCATAATTACAATATTATAGTAGAAGTTAGGGACACTTTTACTAACTTGATTGTACTTGATATGATTGACTTTGATCTGTTGATGGACATGGATTGGTTATCTCTTTGCTATGATACTATAGATTGTCATACAAAGATAGTTCAATTTAAGACACCCAATGAACCTAGTTTTGTATTAAGGGGGGTCAAGTCCTAGATATTAGTAAAGTTATACCTTTTATGAAGGCTCAATGATTATCGATAAACAGTTGCATGGGACTCTTATCTATGGTAAGTGACGTTAGAGAAGGAATACTTAGTTTGGAGAAGGTACCTGTTGTGAAGGAATTTTTTGATGTATTTCCTAAGTTTTTTCTTGGATTACCTTCGGTACGAGAGATAGACTTCAGTATTGATTTGGCACTTAGAACTCTACAAATATCAATACCTCTATATCGTATGGCACCAACAAAGTTGAAAGATCTAAAACATTAGTTACAGGACTTGCTAGATAAGAGTTTCATCCAATCGAGTGTAACACTGTAGGGTGCACCAGCCTTGTTTGTAAAGAAGAAATATAAGTCTCTGATGTTTCATGGTTGCACAGAACTTTCGATGCATAAAACTAGAAAAATGCAAGTACTTAGGTTTGTTTTGGTAGATATGATGTGTTTTTTTATCTATTTTTCAGGGAACTAGGTTTTGGAGCTTAACATAAAGAAAACGAGTCAAGATTGCAGAAAAAGCCCACCTATTAGGCTATCTATGTGGCGTAGGTAGCATGGTAGGTTTCAGATATTCAAACTTCAGAGAATCCAAAGTTGAAGTTGTTGACTATTACCTATGAAGGGTCACCTACGGCCCGTAGGTACTACTTACATCGTCGCAGGTACCAGAATAAGTGTCAGAGGGTTAAAATTCAGAGAAAACGTAAAAGTGAAAATTTTATGTCACCTATAATGGGCACCTATATGGCGTAGGTGCCACCATGACCCATATATGGCATCATATCTGGCCGCTGACCCAAGTTTTTTGGTTCGTTTTGGTCTAGATTTTTAGGACTTTTATGTAATATATAAATACTCTTATAATGCTTTGGAGTTATTTTATGCACTTTTATGCACTTTTTACTCTTACAAACATATATTGATTTCATGATTGACTTTTGATTTTGGAATCTCTTATTCTTGGTTTTTAGTTGATTGATTACTTCAAAACTTTGGATTTTCTTTATCAATTATTTGTGAGATTAATAATATGTTTTCTTTATTGATTCTATGGATTATTTCGTAACTATGAGCGGCTAGTTTTCTTATCTAGGGTTGTTAAAAACCTGGCAGGATAACAAAGTGGGGGAAATGTGAGGTTCTTCTAGATCATTATTTACATTTGCATTGTGATCTTTTTCTGCTTAATTGATTTCTTAACAGGGGCCAGTGCTAAGAACATGCATGTATTCGAGATCATCTTCATAAGAAAGATTGAGATTGGAAAAAAGGGATTACAATAGTGATTTAAGGCTATCAACCCTCTTCTCATAACTTGATACACATAAGGTGATAGTTAAACTAGAATCAAAGACAATGTTTAGTAAGGCAGCACCCTAAGACTCATAAGGTGAAGGGTGAAATTTACCAATGCATTCATAAGATGGTTTTTCATACCTAGCTTGTCAGATTCTGTATGTGTGGAAGTGAGATAGTTCGATTGATCACGAGAAACCTACTAATTTAGGAAGCCATGGGGAATATAGTCCTAGTGTTCATCTTAGATTTTTTACAACCAAAATCATTTGCAACTTGTTAATTTTACTGTTTACTAAAAAATCTCTCATTTACTTTCCTATAATTCCATCTACTTCAGAAAATTCATGTAACGCCCCGAAATCTGATTCCAAGATGTCACACGATGCTCAAAACTATAAGTAGCCTTAAGCTAACCCTGTCTGTATAATACTTAGCCTAAATATCATAAAGATGGAAATATAGGTATAAATGTCATGCCAGAATGCGAAAACTATCTATAATATCTGAGAATAATACCTGAAACATCAATACTGAATAATCTAAATCAAAACTGGCAGTCTGTCAAGCCTCTACTACTAATACTAGAGAGTCACTAGGACAGACCCCAGCTAACTCAAACTATCTGAAAGAAATGCTAAAAATCGCATAAACTCATAAACTGCAAAATTTGAGTAATAAGTCCCCGAACTATGAGGACTTACCAACTGTAGGATATAGATGGAGATGCTTAGACTACTCATGTTTCTGATACTGAGAACCTAAACCTATAATTTAAAACAATGTAGCACATAGACATATATGTGGATTAGTACTTTGAGGATGTACTGAGTATATAGGGGTGAAATGCATAAGTAAAACATAATCTCATCATCATAATTTATAAAACAATGCATGCTAAATGTAAATGACTCACATAAGATGAAATATTTGAAATGCTGAAATCATGAATAATAAATAAATCATACTTTATAAATCTAATGAGTCATAGTATTTAGTTCTGAAAGCTATACTTGTATTCTGTCTATAAATCATACTGTCCAAGTGTAGAAAGAGCTCACTTCTGAAATCTAAAATCTAAAAGCTAAAGTCTGTAATTGTTATCTTTCTGTAAAGTATAATCTGCGTAAACTTTGTGAGCCTTTACACTTAGTTTTGTAAATGATTTTCTGTAAATCTTTTCTGTTAGGCTTTACTATTTGGAAAAAACTATTCTGCAAGGGAGGTTCTCTTAACCAACATAAACTATGCGAGCTACATGGAGTCCAACGTCTCATCCTCCTAAGGAAGAAACCTCATGTTGGGAAGAGGTATCATACTCTTACCAAGGAGTATAACCTACTTTTCATGTGATCGATCACAAGCTAAATCTGTCATCCTTATAAAAATGGGAATAATCTCAAAATATGCACCTACGTTGGCTACGTAGTTCTGTGGTAGATAGGGCATGCTAATCCCATACTTCCCACTTGGTGCTAAATACTACTCACTTTTTATTTGCTATACTCATTCTGTTGGTAATCCACTTTTAAAACTAGCATAAGGGTTTATCTAAAACCAATTATGGATTTATCTAATAAAATCTATAAATAAAGCTAATCTGAATTTTGTAATTTATAATAATCTTAAAAGTGGATTCCATAGCTATTCTGATGATCGAAAGATCAAAGCTTTACTGAAAATTTGTAATAATCTGATAATAGGATTCTTAAAGAATCATATTTCTTGAAATAATAATATTCAACCTTGGGGTGATAACCCATGCTTTAATCTTATGTCAAAACATCATAATAATCATTCTTGGTATTGAAAACAATGATAGTTCATCTCAAAATCTGTAAATTACTACAATATGCATGAAAATATAAAAATAGACATGCAATTCATCTTTAAAATATCTCAAAAACTCATAACTTTGCAAATAGCAATAATGGGTATGAACCCTAATTCAAAAACTCATGTAACATCATTCAAAATCATATGAAATTAATGTAAAACCTTGGTTTTGGGAACAAGGATGGAAAAAGATCCTTGTTCATAAACCCCACATACCTTGATAGATGATTAGATGGAGAAACTTGAATTATTGATTTCTATTTGAGTTCTTAAAGATGGATTCTTGCTTATCTTGCCTTGGGCATCCTCAATCTTAAGCTTTCTTGAAGAATCAATGGATGATTTAGATTTCTTAGAGAAGAGGTTTCAGAGCTCTAGGGTTTTGCTTTTGATGAGAATGATGAATAATGAGCACAAAGTGCTTTGAATATGATAAATCTTGTGTTTTGAATGGATTGGGGCCTTGGAAATTGACCAAAATACCCTTTTTCAACTCCTGGATGGAACTAGAAATCATATATTTTCCCAATTTGGGTGGCCACCACGATGCGTCACTATCACGGTAGCTCACTAGAAAATGACAAATGGGAACTGGGCTTTCTCCATGACGCAGAGCTATTGCTTTGCCCTATAGTTTTGCCATTTTAGCCACTGGCGCAACGCGCCAACATCGCGTTGGGTTACTGGAAATCGATAATTGGAAAATTAGCCCTCTCCGCAATGCAGAAATATCTCATTGGTCTACTGGAATGGGACAATTAGGAATTTGGGCTTCTCCGTGACGTACCAAGTTCCCAGATGGCACAATGTCAACTTAAAACTACTCTATCTCCTTTACTGAGTGTCGGAATTGGGCGAATTTAGTATCGATGGAAAGATTATTCAATTTTCCACGTAATGGGAGGTCTAAATCTAGAAAATTTCACATGAAATAAATATTCTTCACTGTGGAAGATATTTCTTAGCATTCTAGGAACAAATTTAAGCTAGGAAAAGTATGGGGTATTACAGTTCAAGAGATAAATTTGGCCTATTCCCTATATGAACAACCCCAACCTAGTTGGGTTACAATAATTTAACAATGATCACACTGTATATTCTTGGAGGGTATAGTTTGGCCAATATTAAATTTTAGCTCTATTGTTGGGGAATACGATTGTGGATTTATTGATTGAAGTTGTTGAATTTTTTGGCTTTTACTTTTTTTTTCTTTTTGAGACGTAAGTCGGTGTATGTTCAGTATTAGGAGTCAAGGAAATCCCTTAATCCCATTTGATCTAGAGACAGAAAAAGTCCTACACAAAATCATAGGATGTCCCAACACGATCGTGAAACTCGTCCCACACCTCTTCAGGAAATAGTAGAGCAAACCATTGCACGATTGCTAGTAGAGAAAAATTTGAGGAGAGATAATGAGTCTTCCCAGTGTGTAGGTTAAGAGGCAGAGATTGGTAGTTGATCATCGATCAGAACTCTACAGAGGTATAAGAGAGAGAGCTCCAGTACTCCTATCTTTTCTTTACTTACCAGCATATAAAGATCGAAATAAAGACATAGGGTATGTAGAGCCTATTAAGATAGGAGATATTATTTCTCCTGCATTACCCTAGGGTGTGAAGTTTAACATTACTAGTTCTATGATCCAGTCGTTGAATCTTAAAGGTGTGTTTTCTAGCTTGATGACTCATGACACAAACATTCACCTTGTTAATTATGTTTGAATCTACATTTCATATACTATACCTGGGGTGGATCAAAAAGCTCCCAAACTCAATTTATTCCCATTCTCTCTAACTAGTGAAGCAATACTGTGGTTAGAAAAACTACCTCATGGGTCCATTACTACTTAGAACGAGTTGCAAAAGCAGTTTTTAGGCCACTTCTTCCCTTCAGTCAGAATGTTATTATTGAAGGATGAGATTTATAATTTCAAGCAGATACATTTTGAATCGATGTATGAGGCTTGGTTTTGATTTAAGAAGAAGTTGATGATGATGCCTAGGCACAAAATTTCAGGGAAATATTTGCTGGAGATTTTCTATCATGCCCTGAATACCAGTTCCAAAGCTATGGCAGATACTATTACTGATAGAGCATTCATAAACCTACGTTAGAAAGCAATATTAGATATTTTAGATAAAAAAATTTCTTACCAGCTGAGGGTGTTATATTCGGGAGGCATAAAGAGATTTCGGCACTTATACCATATATTTTTTTTGGTGAGCCTAGCGTCATAGATGATTCAGTGGCTCAATAGGTTACACAGCTAATGACTAAGAATGGGTTACTGACAAAGCAGTTTATGAATATGAATTTCAAGAAGGTGATTATCGTGGGCACACAAGGTAAGGCTTTTAGGTCATATAATTCTAATATTAATGAAAAAGAAAATATCTAGATAGAGAGTTGGTGGGTTTTGAAACTTGAGGCAAGGGAATCAAGGTCGAAACTACTATAGGGATAGATATAGGGATCAACGTAGAGAGAGAGATGGTGATTAGAGATATAAAAATTCTTATAAGGAGAAGAGTGGTGTATATGTTCCACCGAGAAACCGTGACACTGAATCAAGGATAGAGGCTATGTTGTCAAAGATAGTAAAGGGTAAAGAAAGAAAGGAGAATTACCTTAAGGAGATTAAGGCAGATGTTTTAGGTTTGACCCAAAAATACATTCATATGCTATTTCAATCAAGTAATTAGAGAAGCAGTTTGGACAGATGTCAACAACCTTGAATCAGCGATAACTGGGCGCCCTTTCATGTAATAAGGTGCAGAATCATAAAAAAGACATTCACTCTTTAGCCATCACCACTCAGAGTGGTAAGGCCCCAATTGATCCTCTTATGCCTATAGTTGATAAAGCTAAGAATGATGTTGTTGATGTATATGAGGCACCTAAAGTGGAATCCAAAAAGTTGGTGACTAGTGGAGAGTCATCATAAAAATCAACAGGTAAAGATAAAAGTGGTGAGGAGGATAATAGAAAGGGGAAGGAAGTTGAGCCTATAGTAAAAACCATCCCATGACCTCCCCACCTTATTCTCAAAGGTTGAGCAGAAGAAAAAATAAAGAAAGTATAAAAAGTTCATTGTTATGTTGAAAGAGTTGATTTTGTATATCCCTCTTCTTAAAGCTCTAAAACAAATTCCTGTGTATGTAAAATTTATAAAGGATTTGGTAACAAAGAAGAGAGATGTCAGTTATGAGGACGTTGATGGTTTATACCATTGTAGTGCGATTACAACATGACCTCTGGCATAAAAGAAAGGTGATCTTCACATTTCCCTGCACCATTTGCTAGAGCTCTGTGTAACTTGGGTGCCAACATTAACTTAATGTCACTGGAAGTGTTCAAATAGTTGAGCTTGATACCCTTCAAACCAACGATTATGCATTTATTGATGGCGTATCAAATGGTTAAAAAGCTTGTTGGCATATTGTATGATGTTTTATTTAAGGTGGAAAACTTCATCTATTTGGACGACTTTGTTGTCTTGGATTATGAAGTTGATTTTGAGATGCCCATCATTTTAGAGAGATCATTTTTGTCTACCAATAGAAAATTAGTGGATATGGAGAAATGTGAGCTTAATTTTAGGCTGAATGATGAGAAGGTCATATTCAATATTCGCAACACCATGAAGTATCCGACTGAAGTAAGGGTGGTATAAGTGATAAATTATGATAATGACCTTGGAGGCTAATCTTTTAGCTACCTTGATGAACTCTGAGTAATTAAGGTACCCATATTGTGCTGCGATGTTAAATTAGGAACTGCTTGAAAGGCAACCCAAGGTATTATTTTATTTAGGAATTTGTGTTGGTTTGTTTTCGTGTGATTGAAATCATATCTCCACACCTAAGGTGAAGCATGTATATTCTTCTTTCTTTTGTAGCAGTTTGCTGCATTAGAGACAATGCATATTTATAACTTGAGGGTGGGGCTACTTGTGGGTTTATATATCCTTGTGGGAGTTTTGTTATTGTTTCTCTTTCCCCAGAGTTATTTCTTAGTAGATTCAGCATGTTTTGGAAATATCGTGTTTATTTCGTGGTGTTTTATGATGAGTACCTAAGGCAGTTGATGATCTATTTTGTTTTGATATGTTAGAAAAAATGATATCCCTCCAAAAAAATTATTTTTGAACTGTGTGATATGCATTTATATGTGATCATTGTGAATCTCATTATGGTACTAGGATTAGGGATATAATAATCATAGCTACCAATTACATGAACCAGATAGGTAGTAGTTTGTGATGCAACCCTGTGCCATGTGTGTGTGAGATTCTTACTTAGTTCCCATTATGTGTTGAATCCAAAACATGCTCGGTTGGTTTCTGAGGTTGTGGGATAGTTAGTTAGAAAAATATCATAGGTCGATATTGAATTTTGGTCCACTTTTAGCCTAAACGACCTTTCAAATATGAATAAGTATCCTTTGATACCTGTTTGAGCCAGTCTAGACTATTTTTCTTGTTTCACCTTTCACCTTTCCCTTTGAATTACAATGAACTTATTTTAGCCCTGGTCTTTCTTAGATATGTGCACCTTAAATCAGTAAAATTACCTAAGTTGAGGGTGGTTATCATAGGGGTGCGTGATTAGAAGTGGGTATGAAGAATAATGTTAGTAGGAGAAAACAAAGTAGGGTTGGGTGTGTGGAAAGAAATAAAAATATGTAAAAACAAAATCAAAAAGAAAAGAAAAAAAAAGTGAAAAAAAGAATAAAAGAAACCACACCCAATCTGAATAAGTAAAAATGGAATAAAAGGAAAGAAATAAGGGCAAAGTGAAAAGAAAAGTCGATTGATAAGTGAACCCCTAACGTAATTGTAGTGCCAATGAGAATTTGTCACTAAATTTTCAAATGTACCATACCAGCCCCCAAGCGTAGGTTGCACCTATATAGCATATGTAGCTTGGTAGGTATCAAAGAATCGAACTTCAGAGAATCCAAAGTTGAAGTTGTTGAATTTTACATATGAAGGGTCTACCTACGGTCTCACATGTACCAAAATAAGTGCCAGAAGTGAAAATTTTTTGTCACCTCTGATGGGCATTTATGTGGCATAGGTACCACCTACGGCCAATAGGTGGCATTATATATGGCCGCCGACCCAAGTTTTTTGGTTTGTTTTGGTTTGAATTTTAAGGGTTTCTATGTAATCTATAAATACTATTATGATGTTTTTGAGTCATTTTATGCACTTTTATGAACTTTATACTCTTATAAACATGTATTGATTTCATGATTGACTTTTGATCTTGGAATCTACTTGCTCTTGGTTTTTGATTGATTAATTGATTACTTTAGGTTTTCTTTGTCAATTATTTGTGAGATTATTCGTATATTTTATTTATTGAATTTCATGGATTATTTCTCAACTAGGAGCAACTAATTCCCTTTTCTAGGGTTGTGGAAACCCTGGTAGACTAATGAAGTAGGGGAAGTGTGAGGTTCTTCAAGATCATTGTTTACACTTATATTGTGATCTTATTTAGTTTAATTGATTTCTTAGCAGCGGGAAAGACTGTTTGTTGACTACAGGCAGCTGAAAAATATAAATATACATAATAAGTATTTGTTGCCTCGTATAAAGGAGCTGCTTGATTAGTTGCAAAGGGTTGTCCATTTTGCAAAAATTGATATTTGATCTGGCTATCATCAGCTTAGAATCAGGGATGAAGATATATCTAAGAAGATTCAAAACTTGATATGGGTATTATGAGTTTTTTATGATGCTTTTAAAGTTAACGAATGCTCCAGTTGCATTCATGGACTTGATAAATAGGGTATTTAGGTTAATTCTAGACAAGTTTGTGATAGTATTTATTGCTGATATTTTGATATATTCTCGTAGCTAGGAAAAACACGACAATTATCTAATGAAGGTATTAAAGATACTATGGGGACATAAGCTTTATGTTAAGTCAAAGTACGAATATTGGCAAGATTCAGTATCATTTTGGGGGCATGTTATCTCTAAAGATGGAGTCACAGTGGATTCTAAAAAGACAAAAGAAGTTTAGAAATGGATTAGACCTACTTTGCCTATAGAGATTCGCAGCTTTACGGATTTGGAAAATTGCTATAGGTGTTTTATGCAGGACTTCTAAAAAATAGCAACTTCATTGACCAAGTTAACACATAACAATGTAAAGTTCCAGTGGATAGAAAAAATGTCAGTAGAGATTTTAGAAACTCAAAACATGTTTGAACACTGCCAAAATATTAGCCTTACCATTAGGATTTGGAGGATTCAAGGTATTTTGTGATGCTTCACGGGTGGTATTAGGATGTATTGTCGTACAATATGATCGTGTTATAGCCTATGCCTTGAGATAGTTGAAGAAGCATGAGAAAAACTATCCTACCCGTTATTTAGAGATGGTTGCAGGTGTATTTGCTCTTAATATTTGTAGCCATTACTTACATGGTGAAACTTACGAGAAAAATATCGATCATAAAAGTTTGAAATATATTTTCTAGCAGAAAGATCTAATCTTCTACAACATTGGTGGAAGGAACTACTCAAGGATTATAATTGTGTTATTCTGTCTCACCCTAGAAAAGCCAATGTGGTGGTTGATGCTTTGAGCAAAAATTCAAAGAACAGCTTGGTATATATAGCTCCTGGAAAGAGAGAATTGGTGAAAGATTTGGAAAAACTTATAGGTAAAGGTGTCATATTTGGTGTTGAAAAGTCATGGGTATTGTCGGTTTGTGTTTACACCAAATATTCTTTGGTATAGCATATAAATACCACTCTATATGAGGATGTCCAGTTGTGAAAATACCAAGATGAGCTCCTGGCTAGTCAAATTAAGTTAATGATTGTTGAATCTGATGGCTTACTCCAATTGGGTAATCGATTATATGTATCAGATGCAGATGGATTAAGAGGAGCCATTCTTAAGAAAGCTCACAACTCTAGATATACCATACACCTTTGCTCCACTAAGATGCATCATGACCTAAAGCAATTGTATTGGTGAAAAGGTATAAAGAATGATGTTGCTAACTTTGTTTCTAGTTATTTGACTTATTAGTAGGTTAAAGCGGAGCATCGGTGATCCACAGGAATACTACAAGAGATCGGGATTCCAAATTGGAAAGGGGAAAATTAACATGGATTTTTGTAATTGGGCTACCGCAAACCGTTAGAGGTTACGAATCTATAAGGGAAATTGTAGACCTAGTTACTAAATCAGCACACTTTTTACTAGTAAAGAATACATATAGTGGTCTGAAAATGCTCAGTTATTTATGGATGAAATTATTCAAATTCATGGAGTTTCATTGTCCATCATTTTTTATAGAGCATAATTTATTTCACGCTTTTAGAGATCTTTCCATCAAGCTTTAGGTCCCCAAGTAGATTTTATTATTGTATTTCATCTGCAAACGGACGAACACTCTGAGCGTACTAACAAACTTTGGAGGATATGTTGAGAGCGTGTATCCTTGAATTTGGAGGTAGTTGGGATACTTACTTACCCTTAGCTGAATTTGCTTACAATAATAGTTTTCAGTCAAGCATTTAGATGGCCTCATATGAATCTTTGTATGGTAGGTAATGTGTTTCTCCTATCAGATGGTTTGAAATTGGATAGGCTAAGGTTTTAGGACCATATTTGGTACATAAAACTCTGTACAAGGTCCAATTAATTAGAAAGAGGTTTCTCACAACTCAAAGCAGATAAAAGTCTTATGTAGATAAGATAAGAAGAGATTTAGTGTTTGCGGTTGAGGATAAGGTTTTCTTTGAGTCTCTCCTATGAAAAGTGTGATGTGATTTGGGAAAAGAGGTAAATTGAACTTGATATATAGGACCAGATAAGATACTTGATTGTATAGGAGGAGTGGTATATCGCTTGGGACTTTCTCCCAAGATATCTTTCATCCAGCCAGTGTTGAATATCTCTATGTTAAGGAAATATCTATCAGACTCCTCCCGTGTGCTCGAAGCACTGACCTTGCATCTTGATGAGAATGTAATGTATGAAGATTGAATAGTGGCTATTATTGATAGACAAGTAAGAAAGTTACAATCTAAAGAGTTTGTGTCAGTAAAAGTCAGATGGAAGAACCGTACCCTTAAAGATTTTATGAGGGAGTCAAAAAATGATATCTGGTCGGGTACTTCTTATTTCAATCTCAACGATGCACTTGTTTGAAATTCAGGGACTAAATTTCTCAAGTGTGGGAGAATGTGATAGCCTATATGAGTCAAAAGAAAAATAGTTAAGTTGATAGAAAAAGAAAGAAGAGAGAGTGGGTTGAAGCCCATTTAACATAAAAAAAGAAAAAACAAAGGAACCTTAGCCTTTTCACGTTACGAGTTTCCCGACCCAAAATATGAAGGGGTCATGATGACACTTACCGTGGTGAACCTTGACAAGTAAGCCTAATACCCTAACCAATACACAAAGGGGGGGGAATACAATAATAACCCCATAGTAAGGCTTCTAAAACAAAACCGATCCTTGTAAGTATAATAAATGCGGAAAGAAACATAACAATGTAGCCATAACTCCTAAAACCAGATGTCAACAGTATAAGAACGTATCTAGTACAACTCAAACACCTAGAAATATATAAGATATCCAAATACAAGAGAAACTCTATCTTCGAAATGAAAGTAAAAACATAGTCTATAGAGAAAAATATAGTAGAAGACATCAGGACTCCTGAAAATCATCAACTAACTTGAAAGCTCCAATAATCGCCCAAATCAAGCAACGTGGAGCGCACCCAAACCTGGATATGCACCAGATGGGGACAGTTGGAGTAAGTACAGTCCACTTGTTTTCATTAGGTATCATAGAATGAATGAGCAAAGTAGAAAATAAGGAATACAAAATACATACTAAGGGCACGTCATCTGCACTCAAAAAATGTTCCACAATGGTAGCCTATGGCTTGCACTAACAGTTCCAATATATATAACAAAAATACAACAACAATACAACAAGTATAACACAAGTATACATTGTATCACACGCAAGTATAAATAGAGAAGAACATGCATAAACAGGATGGTCAAGTATAAATAATAGAATATGGAGAAGAACATGCATAAACATGATGGTCAAGTATAAATAACAAAATATGGAGCAAGTAGACATATAACAAGTCAATACCTAAGTTCAATCACAACATCAACCAAATAAAGAAAATGCAATGTATAAAATGATAATTCAGATGTTGATGATGCATGAGGTAAGCACACAAGCTTGAGATTTACACAGCCTTGAGGTTGGCACACAGCCTTGAGATTAGCACAAAGCCTTGAGCAATATTCAGTATTTCCAGTGTTTCAAAATTTCTAGTGTTTCTAATAATTCTAGCAATTCCAGTGTTTCCAAAGCACATGCATAACATAAGACACAAATCAAGTACACATACATGATAAAAAGGAAATCTAAAGCAATAGAACAACGAGTGAAATGATGCAATAATAACATGAGAATGATGATTCAAGCTTTACAACCATTCAAATGAGTATTTCCGACAACCAATCCACATAATGTATTTATACAACCTGTCCATCTGAAGTTTTTCCATAACCACGTGAATTAATATCTACTCACTATATCCAATATCCATACATTTTTCACATGGTTCATATGACTACAAAGCATGATTATATAACAATATTCCAAAGGCACCATAGTAGGAATTTCTAATAAACATAATACAATTATTCTCATGTATTCAAGGATATTAAATTATCGCATACGACCCCGTATGATCACACATATCGCAGGATATATCAGATGTAATAATTATATCACATTTAGGCCCCACACGGGCAAAACATATAGATAGTCATGTTTTGTGATAAGTTCCCATCCTAAGTATGCGTATGCAAATTAACAACCCAGCCTAGTATGAAGAGTTAAGCCACAACCAACCTCGAAAACCGAAATCCATCTGCAACACTTCAAACTTATGACCTTACTTATCACGAATGATTCCAAAATTAACTAAAACTATGAAATATAGAATCTATGCATCAAAACAAAGCTAATGTTATCTCTATTACCTACTTTTGGTTTGACTTCAAAATGAACCCCCAAAATGAGTTTTAAAAAAAAATCATAACTTTACTTTAAAAATATGTTCTCCATATTTTTAAGAATCTAGAACTGAAAACCCAAGTCAAATCAAGTAAAAAATGAGGTTCAAATGAAAGAAAAACCATTTTAAATCATTACAAGATAAAATCTTTGAAATCCGTATTAAAATCAAGAATCAAAGTTGTTTTGAAGGTTAAATTAATGAAAAGCTAGTAATAATAGGATTAAAACATTATTCAAGTGAAAAAGAGTAAAATTGGGGTTTAAAATCAAGCCCTAATATTTTAGGGGTTATGAGAAATTAATCAAGAATTCGAGTAGGGTCACACACTCATATTTAAAAACAAGCCCTAATTCAAACATAATCACAAAATTTTCACAAAGGGCTAAACCAGGTAATTCAATGAAATACAAGAAGCAAATAGAATTTGAGAGGCAAACCAACTCACTGCATTAATTTCAGACACAAGAAAAAGATCAAGGAAGCTGCTCAATGGTAGAAAACTTAACTTTATGGATATATATATATAATATTTTGTATTATTGTTAAAAAGAAAATTAGGAGTAATTTCAAAGCATGATATTTGTAGACATTAAGGATCAAGATTTTTAACACCTAACCAACCCAAACTAATGAATTAAACAGTAACTTTCATATTTTAGTTACAGCAAAATAAAATGCAATTCCAAAGAACTGTAGAAGTGAAGAAGATTCAGTCTTTGCTTCCAAATCGGTACCCCAATAATATCTCTTTTGGTTCACCTATATCACAATATGTTATAAACTTCTCTTTAAAACATATTTCATTTAGGAAAAAATTTCAAACTTAGACGTTGATCATTACGAGAGACTAAGAGAAACTTGACATCATTAAGACATTCATACGCTAATGAATTTATCAAATGAAATCACAATTTTAGAGATGGGGTTAGGGAAAATACTCAAGTTAGACATTTTCAAAGATTGACTTACCATTTTTGGAGGATAAAGTCCGTTATTTTCTTTTGACATTATCGGTCAAAGAAAACACGGTGAAGAGTCCACTTTATCAAGAAAGTGAAAAAGACGAGCTAGACTAAACATGTGTAAAACTCAAAATGCCTTTTGCAAAATATCACCGTGAGGATATAGAACTCATACTATGCTAGGCTAACTATTTTGAGTAGCTAATGCCAACAGAACATGAACAACACCATATCAAGAGATGTTCGAACAATTCTGAGTAAAATAAAGTAGATTAAAAGCATACCCCGTTCAAAACTTCATCAAGGTGCAATTTTAAATTAAGTAGTTAAACAGATTAAGGTCTAAAACTCAACTTAACTAATTCCATGATCAACACACTTTGTACATTTGTAGAGCAGGACGAAGGAAAAATGAATTATTAAAAGCTCTTATTTTAGCAAAATACAAAGTAGGAAAAAGAAATAGCTAAAACACGTAGAAAATAAATATTTTCCAGCTAATAGTAACTTACAGATAACACAGAATGAGATTGAAATTACAGGAATATCGCAACAAGAACATCATCGCAACCAAACCTATGACTTTCAAGGCCTCTGCAGCAAATAATTCCCAACATACAATGCTATAATCAAAACTACTACTGCTATAAATACTAGAATATGATAGTGTAAGAAAGAAGAATCAAAGACTAACCAATTTTTGGGCAGCAAAATGAGACCTTGAGCTTTGTCGGAATCCGCCACCACTGGAAGCAAGTTTTTAAATCTCCGATTAATTGAAAAAAAATTGACTATCAGATTTCAACTCTTTGCTCAAATGTGTTTTTTAATCCCTTCAAGACTTACCCATGCAACTCATTAAGGGGCTTTATATTGAAGGAATTTGGGGGTTAAGAAAGTGGTTCCATCTATGTGGATTTGAGATTTTCAGGGGTAATTTGGGTAACTTTAATGGAAGAAAATTCAAGCTCAAGATAAGATTTCCAACCAGCAATTGTACCAATTTTGGATTGTTCATTAATGAATATTAGGAATATTCAGAGAAATGAATATTTCTTTGACTAATCAAAATTGAGCACATATGTACCTTCATAGTACACTTCCAATTGTTTGAATTGAATTTTTGAGGAATATTCCCTTGAATCTTGACCTGGCTGCCAGCTAGCCACTTTTTAAAAGTTTCGCATAGCTTCTAGTGTTGCCACACATTCCTTTTTGCATCAAAAAGGGATGAGACAATGAGGTTAAACTTTTGAAGGTGGGGATCGAGTTGAAATTTTTTGGTTCGGGGCTAGTCGAATTGGAATTGTTGTATGCGTTGCTATCATTGTTTTTGGTGTATTATTTGTTGTCGATATAAAGTGTTGTATGGGTTGCTATTTTTTTTCGTTCATAGTTTTGTTGAAGGAGATAGAAATAGGAAGGGTGGGCTGGGTCAGCAATTTTAGACTGGGCCTGGTGTGGGTTTTTGGTGCTGGACCTATTTTAGTTGTTGTGTTTTTATTAGGTTAGGCAACTGGTGCATATTGAATAGGGATGGGTAGATTAGGTCATTTGTCAAATAGCCTATTTGCTAGAACTTAGTCAATTGCGTTTAAATTTTAACCAAATTGACAATCAATTGGTCAATTACACTGCAACTATGGCCAAATTGATTTCAATTAAGGTCCAACTAAATAAATTGATAGAATCAAAGTTCTAAAACAAATTAACAATCATTTTAATCCCGAGTTTCTTGATTTCATAAAATCAACATATATTTCTCTAATAAATTAATTTTGAGCATTTTTTGAAGGAAAAATGACCTTCTGGACCCCTGTACTATGTCGGTTTTGTAAGTTGGACACTTCTACTTACATGTTTCTTATCTGGACCCCTGAATCCACTAAAAAATAATATTTTAAACTCTTTTTTGATGAGTGTAACACACTCTCCCCCATGTCAGCTGTCACGTCTGCCACGCCTGACACATTTGCCACGTCATCTGCCACATCATTTTTTAAAAAAAAATAAAAAATAAAAAAATATTACATTAAATTCCAAGTCATTTTTAAAATGCTACATAACAAATTAAATATTAAAATTAATTAAATTAAATAAGAAAAATTTATAAATTGTAG
>JAPEIP010000102.1:11364-37740 GCA_026120095.1 Capsicum chinense | reverse complement strand
TTTATATTTAAAAATAAAAAATAAAAAAGATGGAGGAAAAAAAATCCTTCTTTTAATTTTTTTTAATTTTAATATATTTTTAATTATTTTAATGTAAAATTAGTCAAAAATTGACCCCCACTCGCACCCCCAGGCGAATGACTACACTCTCCTTGTCCTAGTCACCATTTCAATGCCACATAGACGAGGTCATTGGTCAAAGGGTGCAAAATGTTGCTTTTTAATGAGTTCAAGGTTTCAGATGACAAACATGTAAGTAGAAGTGTTCAACTTACAAAACCGACATAGAATAGGAGTCTAGAAGGTCATTTTGCCTTTTTTAAATACAAATTAAGAATTTTCCCATTTAAATTAATTTTAGAGATAACACTTGATTAAAATTTAATTTTTTGTGAAAATGATTTTTTAAGTGATGAAATTCTATGATCTCATATACATGGATACAGAAATATATAATCGCCACTTAAAGTGATAAAATTACCCATATAAATACTATGAAAAGTTTTTATCCAGATAAAATAAATATTGTAATTTTATTTAAAATCAAAGAAACTTTAGAATAAATTTAGTTTGGGAGGGATGTGTAATTAGGTGTCAACAACAGTCTTAGCAAAACAATCTAAGACAGCATGATAAGGAGACAACAATTCTATACCGAAAATAACATCGAAATCAATCATATCTAACACAAGCAAATCTACCCAAGTCTCAAAGCCACAAAAGGTCACAACACAAGATCGGTACACTTGATTTACCACTAAAGAATCATCTACTAGGATAGATACACGAATAGGCATGGAAGAGGCTCACTAACAGAATCGAAACCCGAAGTAAAATACATAGACACATAGGAAAAATTATATCCAGGGTCAAATAACTCAGATGCTGGTATGAAACAAATGGGGATGATACTTGTGATCATAGCATCAGAAGCCTCTACCTCAGGCTTGGCGAGTATAGCATAACACTAATCACGACCACCAACTAGCTAAGTAGCCCCACGATCACCATCACAGGCTCCACCACCTCTTTTTTTTGTGCCTCTGGTAGAGCCCCTAACTCTCACTATTGAAATAGGAGTATCCTTACTCACACGGTGGGGGTAGTCTTAGACAAATGGTCAACCTCACGACATACAAAACAAGTACTACAGTTTGCCTCAATAGGAGAAGGAACCCCAAGCGCAAATGGCCACCCTGCACTGTTGAACCCAAAGATCTTCCACCTGAACTTTGTAAGGCCGTCTGCACTGGCCTACCCTAATAACCACGAGTGCCTTTAAAATTTCTAGTATAAGAAGCCTGACCTCTAAACACACTAAAACGGCATACGTTTTTGGCGCCTCCCTGAGATACTTTAAGAATACCCTATGTCATCTTCGCATGATCTACAATACTTTGAAAAGATGCCCTAAATTTAACCATCTGAGACATAGTTAACTAAAGGGAAATATCCAGACCATTTGGGAACTTTTGAATCTTCTCAAACTCGGTGGAAATACTAGCATAGGAATATCTATACAAGGCATGGAAGTGTGCCTCATACTCTACTACAGTCATGGAGCCCTGCTCCTATCGGTCAAACTTATCACATATTCTATCTCTAAAATAATAAGGCATAAATCTCTCCAGACAGACATTGGTAAACTGGTCCTAAGTCAACGCAGGAGAATCAAAAGGTCTACAACCAACAAATGATCTCCACTAATCTCTCGCAACATATCTAAACTGATAGGTAGTATAAGCCACTCTATGCAACTTAAGAGAACCCAAGTTATGTAGCTTCTCACGACAATCAATCAAGAACTCATAGGCATCATCTCCCACAACACCACAAAATCTAGGAGGACCTAAATAAGCAAATCTCTGAAACCTCATTTGATCCTTAGAAGCCATCAATGTACAAGTAACAAGATGAGGCATGATAAATTTCGAAGGCTGAGATCCTATCTGAGGAGGTAATATAGGTGAAGGTTGAACTCGTAATTTTAGTAAAACATACTCAGATATCAGCAAAGAGGGAGAAATAATACTTGAGGTCTGAGGAGTACCCAAAATAAAAGTAGGTGCCTCATGAGGATCCACACTCTACACTAGAGGAACAACAGGCATAACAAAAGGAGAACCCTATAAATAGGTCAGCAAAAGCACTAAAAATCTCTCCAACACTGGCACAGACAAACTCTAAAAAACTGGAGTCGAACCTATACCTCCAACCTTCTTTATATGAGGCTTGAAGGAGAGTCCCTCGAGTTTGTCCATGACTCAAAGTTTGCAATCTCAACTAAACTCTCTCTCTAGGAGCAGGCTCCGCATTACTGATCTCAAGGGACCTAATCAACCCCATCTACATGGAAAAAGTGAAACATAACTCAGAACACAAGACATGAAAGAACTTTGAATGGCAAGAATAAAATGAGGAAATTTTCCTAAAGACATCTTATAGCCTCTCGAGGATAGGTACGGATGTCTATATACCGATTAGCGAGAATATATTAGACATCCTGTTCTTACACCGTTAAGACCAATGAAACCTAGTAGCTCTAATACCAATTGGTCATGATCCAAAACTAAAAGGGGTCTTGATAGCACTTGTCATGACGAACCTTGACAAGTAAGCCTAACACCCTAACCAATACACAAAGGGGGAAAAGACAATAATAACCTCACAGTAAGGCTTCTAAAATAAAACCAAACTATACAAGTTTAAAAGTGTGAAAAGAAACAAAATAATGCAGCTATAACTCCCCAAAATAGGTGTCAACAGTATAAGAATGCATCTGTTACAACTAGAGTCCCTAGAAATACATAAGCTATCAAAATACAAAAGAAACTCTATCTGTGAAATGAAAGTAAAGACACAGTGTATATAGAAAGGTAGTAGAAGACATCGGGATGCCTAGAAATAAGAAACTACCTTAAAAACTCCAACAATCGCCCAAATCAAGCAACATGGGGCGCACCTAAACCTAGATTTACACCAGAAGGTTACAGTAGGAGTGAGTACAGTCCACTTGCACCTAATAGGTATCATAGGCCGATCAAGCAAAGTAGAAAATAAGGAACACAAAACACACACTAACGGCATGTCACCTGCAGTCAAAAAATGTCCTACAACGGTAGCCCACACCGCTTACACTAACAGTCCTAATATATATGTACCAAATACAACAATAATACAACAAGTTTAATGCAAGTATACATTGTATCACTTGCAAGTATAAATAGGGAAGAACATGCATATATAGGATGATCAAGTATATGTAACAGAATATAGAGTAACTTGACATATAATAAGTCAATACGTAAATTCATTCATAATATCAACCCTATACAGAAAATGCATTGTATAAGATGATAATGCTGATAATGATGATGTAGAGATTGGCACACAATCTTTAGAATGATACACAGCCTTGTGGTTGGCACACAACCTTGAGATTAGCACAAAGCCTTGTGCAATATTTAGTATTTATAGTGTTTCCAATATTTCACTAGTTTCTAATAATTTCAGTAATTCTAGTATTTCCAATGTTTCAATAGGACATACATAACGTAAGACACAAATCAAGTACACATACATGACAAAAAGTAACTATAAAGTAATAGAACAAATGAGTGAAATGATGCATATGATGATATGAGAATGATGATGCAAAGTTCAAAACCATTCAAATGAGTATTTCCCATAGACAATCAACATGATATATTTCCACAATAAATCCATATCAAGTATTTCCACAACCACATAAGCTAATATCCACTCAATATTTCCACTATCCATGCATTTTTCACATGGTTCAAATGCCCACAAAGTATTATTACATCAAAATGCGCCAAAGGCAACATAATACGTATTTCTAATCAACATGATATAATTATTCTCATGCATTTAAGGATACAAAATTTTCGCATGCAACCTTGCACGATGACACATATCACAGGATATCTCAGAAAATTCAACAATTGCATCACATTTAGTCCCCCAAAAAAGCACAACATATAGATAGCCATATTTCATGATTATTTCCTGCCATTAATATGTATTTTTGGTATAAAAATTAACTACCCAGCCCAGTCTAAAGAGTTAATCCATAACCTATATCGAATATAGGAACCGATCTGCAACACTTCGAACCCACGACCTTACTTCTCACGAACGATCCCAAAATCAATTAAAATTAAAATATAGAATATATGAATATAAAAAAGCTAATGATACCCATATTTTCTACTTTTGATTCAGAGTCAAAACGGACCTTCGAAATGGGCTTTCAAAAAAGAAGGACAAAATTATAGATTTACTTTAAAAATGTATTTGCCATATTTTTAAGAATATATAGATGATAACCCAAGTAAAATCAAGTAAAAAATGATGTTCAAATAAAAAAAACTATTTTTAAGCTTTACCAGATTAAATCTTTGAAATTCGTGTTAAAATTAAGAATCGAAGTTGTTTTGAAGGTTAAATTGATTAAAAACAAGTAATTATAGGATTAAAATATTATTCAAGTGGAAAGGAGTGAAATTGGAATTTAAAATCAAGCCATAAAATTTTTGAGATTTTGAGAAATTAATCAAGAATTAGAGTAAAAAGGGATGAAATGTCACTTTAAATCCATAATGGAATTAAGAAATAGATGTTTACCTAGCTTCTCAAGCTCCCACAAGCTTCACTTTTAAGATTTTATGCTATTTTATAAGTCTCAAGAGATAAGGTAAAAGAATGGGCAAAATGTGCAAAAAAGAGGGGTATAATGGTTTGTTTTTTTGGACTACACCAACTTCTTGAAAAAAAACAATTTTTTTCAAGTCTAACCCCGACTTGATTGGATGTCCGGGATTTGTTCAAAATCCTATATACACAAACGAACTATGAAACTACACTAAATTTGATGCTTCAGACTCAATAGTGATATCAAAATTTTGAAAAAAATGTCGTTTTCATAAAGTTGACCCCCAAAATCTGAAAGAATAATTTTCCAAACCGAGGGTCGAAATGAGATTTAAAAGTCATACAATGCAACCAAACCTATTACCACCCTAAATTTGATGTTCTGGATGTGTTGACGAAGTCAAATTTTCCATATGAGGTTATTTCGACAAAATATGGGTCCCACACTCATATTTTCAATTTTCCAACTTTCTGACCAATAAGTCAAAATAATATTTGGTGCATCAGGACCCGAACCAAAGGTCTACTAGTCTAAAGTCAATATTCCAGAGCTAATGGCACAGTCCATTCAGGCATCCATCACACGAATCAAAAGATATCCACATAAGTTCAAAATAAGGCTCTAAAAACCACCAAAAATCACAATATCATACAAAAGGCACAAAAATGCATCAAAAATCTTAACAATTACCTCCACATCATAAAAATATCATAATTCAACTACGAGAGGGGTAAAAGAGTCAAATCACTCAAAATCATAAATTTTACATATTTCATTAAATATTCAAGTCGTTGCAATAAGAGCATCACAATTGCTAAAGTCAATTTGAAGAGTCGGCCATCCACTTAAAAAGAAATAAAAGAGAAGTTGTTGGTATCCATAGAAGGAGCATGAAGGGTAAGAAAAACAAACCAAGGCATTAACAAGTAATTCAAGAAAGAAGTAGAAGAGCAAGGTAACTTATGAATAGATTATAGATTTGATTCAGATTTTTGTGGCTATTAAATTGGGTTGAGAATTAAAGAAATAATGGTCAAAGAATTAGAGGCACCATAAAATTCCACGATTTGTGAATTACTTTAAGGGATTGAAAATAAAACACTTGTATTCTAGCACATAAAGAAACAGTAGGGTGGATATGAAGGCTGATTAGTTTGTTTAAGGCACAAATTAGATAAGTTGGTCATAAAATTAGATGAATAAATAGTATGACAGGTTGGAATTGATTGATATTGGACTAACTAGAATTCTTAATGTAGGAGTAAATTTAGCCCAATGAAATAAGAATCAAATGTGAAGGTTAGCTGGTTGGGCATTCTGTATTTATCATGAATTAGCATGAACAAGGAAATTAACACAAGATTGATATGATGTGATTATAAATTTGATCTGAGAAAGTCATATGAATTATTTGAGGTTATAAGTTTGGTATTTTGACAAGTATATTGTGAGTAGTAATCTTACCATAATTTATATTTTTATAACTTGTATAGTATATACATGATTTTGATGAAAAGATGAGTTACTGAATGTTTTGTGTAACTGTATGTGCGATAAGTTTTTACTTGATATGATATTGAAATGCTTAGTTGAGATATGATATTGTTATTGTGAAGGTTGTTCATTTACTTGAGAAATAAGTATGTTGACATGTGCTTTGTTCAAGTTTATATGTGATATAATTTGATATGAACTTAAATGCTACATACTCTTTTTAAAATTATTTATATGAGTACCTATCATTTACAAAAATGTATATATGAGAGTATACCCCGATATGGATCTTATGACTAACGTCGGGTTTATTAGATCTGGTGCACCTTGTATTTACATTCTACCATTACCACCCGTGTAGTGAAAAAGTAAATCTAGAATACAGTTACTCAATTTCCTCGTGTAAGGACCTAATAATATGTATAGCTGACTCATCTATAAGGGATCCATATTTTTTTTTGAAGTAGAAAGTCACATGATTACACGATTCATTCTTGAAACCCTCTCACATATACGGAAGATATTTCTAAAAGCTCTTATTTTGGCAAAATACACAGTAGAAAAAAGAAATAGCTTAAACAAATAGAAAATAAATATTTTCTAGCTAACAGCAGCTTACAGATAACATAGAATGAGATTGAAATTATAGGAATAACTCAATAAGAACATCATCACCACCAAACCTACGACCTTCAAGGCCTACATAATAAATAATTCCCCACATATAACACCATCATCAAAACTACTAATGCTATAACTATTAGAACGTGATAGTATAGAAAGAATAATCAAAGAGTAATCAATTTTTTAGTAGAAAAATAAGACCTCGAGCTTCATTGGAATCCACCACCACTGGAAGCATCTTTTTAGACCTTCGATTATTTAAAAAATATTAACTATCAAATTTCAACTCTTTGGTCAAAAGTATTTTTTAATCCCTTCAAGACTTGCCCATACAGCTTAAGAAGGGGCTTTATATAGAAGGAATTTTGTGGTTAAGAAGGTGGTTCCACCAATGTGGGATTTGAGATTTTTAGGGGTAATTTGGGTAATTTCAATGAAAGAAAATTCAAATTTAAATTCAAACTCAAGATAAGGTTTCCAACCAGCAATTGTACCAATTTTGGATTGTTCTTTAATGAAATGCAAAATTGGGAATATTGAGAGAAATGGATTTTTCTTTAACCAATCAAAATTAAGAATATATGTACCTTTATGGTACAATTCCAATAGTTTGAATTGAATTTTTGTGGAATATTCCCTTGAATCTCGACCTGACTGCCAGCTAGCCACTTTCCAGAAGCTTCGCGTAGCTTCTAGTTCTTCCACACACACCTCTTTGTATAAAAAATACATGAGACGATGAGGTTGGAGTTTTAAGGTGGGGATCGGGTTAAGATTTTTTGCGTTGGGGGTTGTCGGATTGGAATTATTGTACGTGTTGCTATCATTGTTGTTCGCGTATTGTTTGTTGTCGATATAGAGTATTGTACGAATTGTTGTTGTGTTTGTTCACTATTTTATTGAAGGAGATAGAAATAGGATGGGTGGGTCAGGTCGGTAATTTTAGAATGGTCCTGGTAAGGGTTTTCGGTGCTGAGCCTATTTTAGTAGTTATGTTTTATTGGGTTGGGAGACTGGTGCATATTTAATAGGGATAGGTAGTCTAAGTCATTTGTCAAATTGCCAATTGCTAGAACTTAGTCAATTGCATTTAAATTTTAACCTAATTGACAATCATTTGGCCAATTGCATTGCAACTATAGCCAAATAGATTTCAATTAAGGTCCAATTTAATAAATTGACTAAATAGAATCAAAGTTCGGAAATAAATTAACTACCACTCTAATCCTGAGTTTCTTGGTTTCATAAAATCAACATATATTTCTCAAATAAATTAATTTCGAGCATTTTATGAATAAAAATTGAGAATTTGCCCATTTACATTAATTTCAAAGATAATACATGATTAAAATTTAATTTTCTTTGAAAATAATTATTTAAGTGACGAAATTATATGATCTCGTATACGTGAATACGAAAATATATAATCACCACTTAAAGTTATAAAGTTACTCAGATAAATACTATGAAAAGTTTTTATTCAAAAAAAATAAATATGGTAATTTTATTTAAAATCAAAGAAATTCTGGAATAAATTCAGTCAGGGAGGGAAAAAATTAGGTATCAACAACTGCCCTCTCTCTTTCGGTTGGGTGGATGCAAGTAACCCTGGGCAATGGGAGTTTGATTTTTCTAATTTTTGTTTGGTCACAAATTCGTTTCTCAAAAGATTGGTTTTCGCATGAGTTTCATGGAATTATGGCTAGACCATGGTACCGAATTTCCTATATATCTCAGGTTACATGAGAACTCAGTCCACTTGTAGTTCACAAATATTGACTTTAAGCATGATTTTCAAAAAATTCACAAGCTATTCTGATTTTTAATTTTAGTGAAATCAAAAAGCTAGGTAATAAGCAGATTGGGGTGAGGTTTGAATGAAGTTAGGTTTTCAACATAGAGCTCAACCTACATATCTCAGAAACTTATTGAATCAAACTACTTATAGTTCGACCCAATCGGTAGAAAATATAGTATTTTATTTTAGACAATTTATGGTTCGAAATGAGTGACAAGTTGATTTGAGGAAAATAGAATTGTAACCTCTTAAGATGAATGTGGATCTCTTCAGATCCATAGTAAGAATTTACCTGGATATAATTTTCATAGCTCTAAGTGTCCTAACACTCGAATTTGAAGGAAAGAGAAGGTTACCCTCGGTATGAGTTTAGAAATATCCCAAAGGTGAAGTTAAAACCAGAATATCCCAAAATATCCATATGAATTCTAATAGGGTTATGTTTAGATGGTGGTGGAAATCATCCTTTAGCTCGCTTCCAAAGAGTTTAACGTCCCTCTCTAGACTATGTCCCATTTTGCTACTAAGAAAAAGTTCCACATTGTACTGTATCCTTTTTGGAGTTATCCGCATCTGTGGTTTTGGTTTGAGATTTTCATCCTCTCAAATGCTCTCGGTAATATCTCAATCAAAACTATTAGTGATAAACATAACTCATGAAGAGGTATACAGTCTCTTACTATATCTCCACATGAGTTGTCATTCAAAAAGTAAAGTTTCCACTCATGTACCTTTTTGGAGGGTGATAACTCACAATAACAGGCACAAAAACTCTCTTGTTTGTTGAATAAAATTGTTCTTTTCTCAATTGAGTATGTCCTCAAAGTGGGGTGGCCCTCTTAGACATCGACGACACTTTGTGTATAACGTTCCCTGCAATTGTATAATATTATGTTGATATGTTAACCTTTTGATCACCTATAATGCTTTTTGTATGTAGAATGATAACCTCTTTGGTTATTGGTCATATTGTTTACATGTGACCTCGGGTAAGTCTTGTGCATCTTTCATATTGATGCGACTTATAGATTTCCCTTGAATTATCAATCTTTGAATAATCTTGCGCACCATTTGATGTTGGATATGAGGAGACTTACAGATATTCTTTGAGTTTATAGATTTTAAGGTAATCCTTCATGTTATCTGACCTTGGATAAGAGATGACTTATAGATATTCCTCTAATCTCCAGCTCTTAGGTATTCTTGCACATCATCCGACCTTAGATACAATATGACTTATAGATATCTCTTAAATTACTATTCTTTGGGTAATCCTATGCATAACCGATCTTGGATACGATGTGGCTTATAGAGAACTCTTGGACCTGTCAATTTGATAATCTCGCATATTTTTCTGTAAGGATTTAGTTGGAACTTATGGATAACCTTCAAACTATTGATCTTTAACCTTACACGCTATTCAGTTAGGATGTTGTTACCTCATACAAATGACCTATGAACTATCAACTCATATGTAATCTCTCACGCTATCCTATTTCAAATAATATGACTTATAGATGACCCTCGATTTGTAAATTTCTAAGAAATCTTATATGTCATCCTCTTTCAGATAGAAACTTAAGGACCCTTCGAATCATGTATTTCAACTTGATATATTGATTCATGCTAATTAATAAAATGTTGAAATATCCTTGACAGAAGGTGCACCGCCTTTTACATGGTCAACAGATATAAAATGCTGAGTATTCTCAATGTTAGATCATGTTATCTTCGTATAGTCAGTGGTTATTAGTGATCTAAAACATCTTTCGAGGCTAGACCTTATCGTCTTTCACAGATAGCAATTATGGAGACTTAGTTGAATGACATAATGGACTTCTTGGTGATGAAATGAATTAACCTCTCGACAATGGCATGAAATGAACCTTTTTTAAATGAAATGACATGAAATGGTCCTCTCAGAAATGGCATAAAATTGATCTCTAGGTAATTAAATGACATAAAATGGACCTCTCGGCAATGGAATGAAATGGCCCTCTCGGTAATGATTTGAGATGAAATAACTCTTTTGACAATTTGAAACAGTTTCACTTGAGTCTGTTTGTCTGCGTTTTTGCTTTCTACATGTATCATTTTCTTTGCTTCAAGGTGAGTTTTGTGGATGAGTTTCTGATCTTCCTCCCATTGAGTGACCCTTTTATTATTGTATTTACTATTCCAACTCCATTTAATGTATATACGCTCAAAGTATTTAGTAGAAACAAAGTCGCTTTTGCTAGTTACTATTTTTAAAAAAACTTTTAAATAAAATATTCATAATGAGGATAAGGCATATTTGTTTGTCATTCACGATCTTCTAAAATGAGATAAATAACTCAAAAGGCCCTTGGTGGATGGGTGTTGAACCCATCTTTGGGGCTACCCATAAATACCATTCTTGAGCAACATATGCTTGGTGTGGTTCCCAATTTGCTTGGGATATTTTGAAGAAGATTCCCATTTTTATGTATTGATCCCTGCATCCACAGAAACTACTCTGTGTTGTCCTCCTTCAATACTTGGTTTGCTCTCACCATTTTTTGAGTGCTCTGTCATGTTGGGATTTCCACCCGGACTCCCCGTTCTAATAGATGCCAAGGTAATCACTAAGTAAATTTTTTTTATAGATTTTCAAAAGTAGTCTTAATTTAAAAACTAGTTTCAAAAAATTTTGTAAAAGCTTTTAGAAAATCTCTGTCAATCATGTCATGTACTAGCTCAACGAACGTCTTTCTCTTGGTTTTGACTATATCTAATATTTGATAGAGGATTTTCAGGAATTCATCATCGTCGTTGAGGTTTTCTACCAAAAGTTCTGTCATAGCCAGAGATTTAGTCTACCTAAACTTGATCGCAGCTAGTGATTTCTAAAACATGACTTTGACCTCTGGTGTTGGAGGATTTGAAATATATTCCAATATATTGGTGGAAATTTGAGGACCTCCTAAAAATTTTTGACCTTTTTTAATACTATTTGAGATGATCTTGGCTTGTGAGGATCTGAAGTCTTCGCAGGTCTTTATCTTTCTTATTGGATGACGATCTTCTTGTTTTGAATTTTTGAGATTCCTTCTCAAAAATTCTGCCTCAGTTTTTATTTCCTGAGGTATTATGATCGAGCTATTGGAAAACTTACGTATCCTATTGAAGCAGGAATCAGGTTAAATATAGTTTAGGTTTATCTAGGATATATAGAAAAATCTAATGGGTTGACCGAAGACAACATAGGCTGCCTACGTATCTCATTCTTGAGAATTTAGGTCATCGCGTAGTTCATACGTAAAATAAAAGGATTAATTCTCCTAAGTGATTGACCAAAGCCGACATAGTACACCTACACATCCCTTTCTTGGTAATTCAGGTCAACCATAGTCATACATAAAATAAAAGGATAAATTCTTCTAAGGGATTGACCAAATCTAACATAGGCTGCCTACGTATCCCTTTCTTGGAATTTTAGGTCAAACGTAGTTTGTATATAAAGGAAAGGGATTCTAGGTAATTACACATCATAAAAAAATTCTTTCATAAAGGCGATTACAAATAAACCAAGTAAACAAAAACTAAAAACACCCTTCAAACATAGTATCTCTTTATCGCATCGAAATTGATTGGTTTGGTCCACTCTTGACCATCTATCTCAGATAGAATCAGAGCTTCTCCGGATAGTACCTTGCAAACTATGTATGGTCTTTGCCAATTCAAAGCAAACTTTCCTTTGTACTCTTCTTGGTGAGGGAATATGCGTTTGAGAACCAATTGCCCAACTTCAAATATTCGAGCTCTTACTTTCTTGTTGAAGGCACGATTCATCCTGTATTGGTACAACTCACCATGACACATGGAAACCATTCTCTTCTAGTCAAAACAACATGAGTTTTTCATAGAAAGCGTGAACCCATTCTTGGTTACTTATTCTGGTTCTTGAATAATCCTTAAGGAAGGTATTTCAACCTCAAAAGGTATCAGAGCTTTATTCTCATAAACAAGTAGATAAGAGTTTTCCCCAATTGAGGTTTGAATTGTTATATGATACCCTAGCAGAGCATAAGGAAGCATCTCATTCCATGATCTATCATTTTGACCATTTTTCTCAAGATCTTATTGATATTCTTATTGGCACTTCCACTGCTCCATTCGTTTGTGGACAATATGCGATCGAGTTGCGATGAACAATCTTGAACTGATCTTAAATCTCATTTATCAAGTGACTATTCAAGTTAGCCCCACTATCAGTAATGATTGATTCTGGCACTCGAAATCGGCAAATCAAATTACTCTTGACAAAATTCGCAACCACCTTCTTGGTGACCTCTTTATATAAAGCAACATCGACCCACTTACTGAAGTAATTAATAGAAACCAAAATAAATCTATACCCATTTAACGTCGGTAGCTCTATTGGTCTGATAACATCCATACCCCAAGCTATGAAAGGCCAAGGTGAACTCATCGCATAAATCTTATGTGGAGGCATCTGAATCAAATCTCTGTGTATTTCACATTTTGGGCACTTCTGCACATACTTGGTACAATCATTTTCCATAGTCCTCCAAAAGTAACCAGCTCTCAGAATCTTTCTAGCAAGGGAAAATCCATTCATGTGGGGTACGGAGACTCCTACGTGTACTTCTTTTACTAATTTCATAGCTTCCATTGCATCAACTTATCTTAGGAATCCTAAGTCTAGAGTTCTTTCAAATAGAATTTCCCAACTTAGAAAATAATTCTTTGCCAAACGCCAGATGGTCTTTTTTTATTGTTGCTGGCCTCTTCAGGATACATTCTAGATTCTAAATACCTTTTAATATCATAGTACCATGCCTTTCTACCAGGTTTCTCATTGACGTATGTACAATATAAGGGTTGTTCCTTCAAGCTTATTTTGAAAAGATCGATGCAACTTTGATCTGGGTGTTGAATTATGGATGATATAGTAGCCAGAGCATCAGAAAACTCATTATGTATCCTTGGGATAATTCTAAAATAAACTTCCTTAAATCTTTAACACAAATCCAGCACGAGCTCTACATAAGGGGTAATCTTGGAGTTTTTTATCTCTCATTCTCCCCGTACTTGGTGAATTAGCAAATCTGAGTCTCCGATGACTAGCAATTCATGAACACCCATATCAAGTGCTAACTTGAGACTTAAGATGCAAGCCTCATATTCAGCCATGTTATTGGTTCACGGGAAGTGCAATTTAGTTGTTGTTGGATAGTATTGGCCTATTTCTGACACCAAAACTGCTTCAATTCCTGAACCCTTAAAGTTGGCCGCTCTATCAAAAAACAATCTCCATCTGGGGTATGTTTTGGCAATGTCTTCTCCCATAAATAAAATCTTCTCATCTTGGAAGCAAGTTCAAAGTGGCTCATACTCATTATCAACTGGATTCTCAACTAAATGATTCACTAAGGCTTGCCCTTTGATTGCCTTTTGAGTCATGTACACGATGTCGAACTCACTTAGCAATAATTTTCACTTGGCTAACTTTCACTAGGCATGGATTTCTTAAATATATACTTCAACAAATCTATTTTGTAAATAGTATATGTTGTGTATGAGGATAGACAATGCCTTAACTTTTGTGCGACCCACGTCAAAGCACAACACATCCTTTCTACAAGAGTGTACCGAGCCTCATATGGCGTGAAATTTTTACTTAAGTAGTAGATTGCTTTCTCTTTCTTAATAGTCTTATCATGTTTCCCAAGTACACACCCGAAATCATTTTCAGATACTGACAGGTAAAGCAACAATGGACTTCTTTCCCTTGGGGGAACCAAAACAAGCAGAACATATAGATAATCCTTAATTCTATCAAAATCCTTCTAACATTCTTCTGTCCACTCATTCAATGCATCTTTATTCAATGTCTTGAGAATTGGCTTACATATGACTGTCGACTAGGCAATGAACCTTCTAATGTAATTCAAACGACCCAGAAAACTCATAACCTTTTTCTTGGTCCTTGGTGGCGGTAAATCCTTAATTGTCTTAATCTTGGATGGGTCGATCTCAATGCCCCTTCTACTGACTATGAACCCCAGTAATTTCTCTATTGGCACACCAAAAGCACACTTAGCAGGATTTAACTTCAATTTGTACTTTCTTAGTCGGTTGAAAAACTTTTCAAGATATGTCAGATAATCTGAATTCTTGCAGTATTTGATAATTACATCATCCAAGTACACCTTAATCTTCCTAAGAATTGTATTATGAAAAATCGTTGGCATAGCCCTCATGTAGTTGCACTAGCATTCATGAGACCAAACAAAATCACTTTGTAAGGATAAACACCACAGGGCATAATAAAAGCTGTATTTTCTGCATCTTCCTTATCCATTAATATCTGGTGATACCCGACGAAAAAATCCATGAAAGACTACATTTTATTTTTTGCTCAATTATTGATTAGGATGTGGATGTTGGGTAGTGGAAAACTATCGTTAGGACTGGCTCTATTCATATCTCTGTAGTCGACACAAATTTTAATCTTACCGTTATTTTTTGGAACTAGAACAATATTGGCTAACCATGTTAGATATCTTGTGACCACCATGACCTTGGAATGAATTTGCTTCGTCACTTCTTCCTTGATTGTCAAACTTTAGTCCAAATTAAATTTCTGTATTTTTCGCTTAACTGGATCAAACTCAGGATTGATTGGTAAATTATGAGACATGATGTTGGTGCTAAACACTAGCATATCATCACAGGACCAAGAAAATATGTCAATGTACTCCCATAACAAGTGACTAAATTCTCTTTTTTGTGCCTCTGCTAAGTGAACACTGGCACTTATCTCTTTGATTTCATCGTGGTCACCCAGGTTGACTATTTCAGTTTCCTCCAGGTTGGGCTTCTCCTGATTTTCAGATTATTCTATATCTTTCACTAACTGCTCCTCATCATATTATTTTCATTCATCATTATTCACCTCACTTTGTTAATCTAGCCCTTGACATGACATGACATTGACAGGTTTTAAATTATTGTTACGGAAATAAATAAACAAACAAAGTTAGATAATAATGAGATAATAAAAAATGGTAAAATAAATATAATCACATTTCAAAATAACTTCTTGGATAAAGGGAGGCCTTTTAATTGAATTTTGAAAATTATTCACAAACTATGGCTCATGACCTGCACAAATATCGGCCTATGACTTTTTGAAAATGGTAAAACATGAGAAGGAAATTTGAAACATAAGAGGGTGGATCACGGGTCCTCCTCTGGATAATCACCGATTTTTAAACTATTAGTAATTGCCCTTACATCTACCATAATAGGCGATGAGTCATGACAGGAATTGAGGTCCATTTTATAAAGCCTCTCCGAACGCGACCTTTCTCACTCCCCCATCCTTCGGGAAATCTTATAATATGGTGTTGAATCCTACGAAAAAATTTCATATTTTATCCCTAAGGCCATTATCTATTGATACCTCACGCACAGGAAGCAAATGGTACATGAGTGGCAATGGTTTGGGTAGACTCATCTTTGACTTATCTTCAATATCATCTTCTTTTGTTGGTTGGTATCCTAAACCATACTTAGATGTTTTTTCTGGGACCATAATGGTCTTAATAATTCATTGAAATACTAGTCCAAGCCCTGTCCAGGCTCGAATCCACTTCTTAATATCACGGGCGCATTTATCTTGTAAATAGAAGGCATTGATATTTGGTACATTGGATCTTTCTCCAAGGCATTCCCCACTTCCACAATATACAAATTACTACCCCTTGGGATATCTTCAATCACAGGCACATAACCATTAGGATGATTCAAATGGATTCCTTCACCTTGAATGACTACCTCGTGGTCTTCCCAAATAAACTTCAATATTGATAAAGGGTTGACGACACCACCTTTGCACTATGAATCTGTGATGTCCCTAGGAGAAAGTTGTAACTACGTTTTATATCCATAACATGAAATTTAGCCTTGAATTTAGTAGGTCCCATCTGGATGTACAAGTCAACTTCTCCTAAAGTATCTCTCTTCCCTCCATCAAAAGCTCGCACACTAACATGGCTTTGGTAAACCTTTCCCAAGTCATAGCCCATTCAAAATAATGTAGAGAAAGGACAAATATTCAAACTAGATCTGTCATCTATTAATACCCTAGTAATCACATAGTATCTACAATTGACAATAATGTGTAAGGCTCTATTATGTAGCACCTCCCTCAAAAGGCAACTTTTACTCACTAAACAATATACGATAACTTTCTACAACATTCTCTATCATCACAACTAGATTTTCAACCCTCGTACCTTGGGCAGCGGTAGTCTCTACAATAAGTTTCTTTCTAGCTGGTGGTGGAGCATATACCTGAGTTGGGGATGTCATCACTATAAATGGGGTCCGTTTATTAACACTAAAGACAGTTACAAATCTCTCTATATTCTCTACTCTTTTTATCCTTTTGGGCTTTACTAAATCCTCCTTAGTAATAGTCTTGCTAGATACTCATTCGCCTTCTATTTAGATCATGTTAACTATGGCTCCCCTATGATTAGGCAATATATTATTGTTGACATTGAGTGTCGGTGACTAGAGTGTGATAACCTTCTGATCAATTAAGTCTTAATCTTATGCTTTAGGTTAATGCAATCTTCGGTACTGTGCTTCGCCGCTCTTAAATAATAGGCATAATTTTGATTGACTTGATAAAATTGGGAATTGGGATTGACAGGTTTTGGTTGAATAGGCTGTAAAAGACAAGCATTTTTCTATCTTCCAAAGATTTAGGTACGACTTTAAACTAATGGTGTGAATTTTTGGGGAAGTTTCTTTTCGAGGTTTGGACATGGGGGTTATAATTGTTTTTATAGCGCGGGGAGGTACTTGATGATAATTTGGAGGTGCTTGGACATTTATTTGGTTGTTTCAAAGACTAGATAGAATATGAGACTGATAATTTAACTGTTAAACTTGATATTGGGGTACGATATTTGGCTGCGGAGCTTGGTATTGGGGTAGGATATTTGGAAGGGAAGCTTGGTATTAGAATTGGATATTTAGAAGTGGAGCTTGGAATTGGGATTAGATATTTAAAATTTCAACTTGGTATTGGGATTGGATATTTGGAAGTGGAACTTGGTATTAGGATTGGGTGTAGAATACAGGCTAAATATTTGGTGGCAGTGGAGAGGAAAGAATATTTTAGGCTTGAATTTCTTCTTTAATTTAGCAACAGAGTCGATAGAAACCGTAGTCACATCTTCTTTTTTCTTCTTTAAGAAGACATAAGACCCAGATGATATTGGGTTTGGATAATATTTTATGTTTAAATGCCTTCTTCTAGGGATTCTCTGATTTTTACTAAATCTGTGAAAGTTGCCCTAACCACAGATACCATCTTGGTATAAAATTCTTCCTCTTGAGTGTGGGAGAATACCAACACCATTTCCTTCTTAGACATGGGGGTTTATACCTTAGCAACTTCTTTTCTCCAATGGAAGTCATAGTCTCAAAAATACCCATCATTCTTCTGCTTAATCTGGTCTAGTGAGTATCGCTCAAGGACTATTTCAACATTAAATGCAAACCTATCATGGAAGTTTTTATCCAATGCCTTCTATCCAAACTATCTTTTCTGTTCCTGAGACGTGAACCAATCTAAAGATTCACCGCTTAAGCTTTGATTGAATAAGTGCATTAGTAATGCCTCATTCTTTTCTACCCCGACCATTTGATCACAATACCTTCTTAAATGAGCCATGGGATTTCCAGTGTCGTTAAACACTTCAAATTTAGGTATTTTGTCTCCTTCTAGTAGATCTACTCCAAGGTGCACACACAGATCAACATGCCCCAAAGTATCACTATCACCTATCCCGTGAGATTCCTTGATTCTCATAATCTCTTTATTTATGGCTAGCAACTTCTTTTCATGCTCGGTCATTTATTTTTTCCTTCTACTCATAATATTCTACCTTGGGATTATGAAAGGGGTTGTAGATATCAAGGGATATAATGATATGGAAAGGATTTAGAATGGTAGCTTAATTTTGAGAATTAGATGAGGTTAGGTGGTATGTAGGGAGGACGTTTTAGAAATTGAGAATACTTTGTGGAATTTGAGAGGAGTTTGGTGAAATCTTAAAGGGATTTTGTGAAGTTAGGAATGGATTTTGTGGATTTGAAAACAAATCTTGTGGGATTAGAAATAGATTTTGTGGGTTTAGAAATGGGTTTGGTGGATTTGGAAATGGGTTTTATAAATTTAGACATGGATTTCTTAGATTTGAAGACAGATTTTGTAGGGTTAGGGATGGATTTTGTGGATGGTAAGCATTTGGGTTGCTCTCTCGATTGGTGTTTTAGACAATACAAACTAGAGCATTATTAATTACTGGATCTATGGGCAATTGGGAAGCGGAAGTAGGCGATATGTTATTTGGATGATTCCCTAGAATAAGATTATTAAGAGGAGGAATTTAGAGTGGAGGCCTGTGTCCTCTTGGGACAGAAGTGTTGACGGTGATGTCCAGATTAGCCAAATCTTTAGTATGATTCATCTCTTCCCGGAGCAATTCCAATTTTCTTGCAAGTTCAGCAATCATCTCGCTTTGTTCTGCTATCACATTGTCCCTTATGGTTAATGTATTCTCTTTGTCGCTTCCAGTCATATTTGAGTGATGATTAGGGGATGGAATTTTATGAACTTTTGACCAGGGTAAAGTAAGGATATTCTGCCAACTTGTTTCAACATGGAGCAGTTTTCTATTATCTGTAAAATAAAATAACTCAAAGGTAGATTTATTAGATCCCATACATGATAAACAATGCAAGATATTCGATAAAAGTAACCAGATAGAGTTGTTTTCATCATCGGCAAACTGATCCAGGGGAGCATAGTGGATAAATTTTCTTTGATTCAAACAAATGCTCATAAACACATAGGACAGTTATATCATATAGCAACGTTATAGTAAGCGCATATCCTACTTGGGTGACCCTTTTAAGCCAAGGGCTGACGAATTTTGAAGGAAATATATGTCTTTGTAAAAGCCAATCCATTATTCCCCTAAATCTACACACACACACACACACACACACACACACATATATATATATATATATAATATATTATATATAAGGGCATAAACTCCTACAAAAGTAGCATAAGAGGGATACAATTTTTAGGTAAAAGGAAAATAACATGAAAGACAGAATAAGGTCCTGTACATGGGATAGATAAACTAGCTCCTAGATGCTCCTTCATTGACCCTTGTCTTCTTAGATTTATCCACCTCTTTCCATATGTGATATCTGTTTATAATCAGGTGACTCCTATATAACTGTGATTTGTTCTCATAGGTATCTTTCTTATTCTATCGATCTGAGAAATGATACAATCATCCAAATTGATCAGACACCGACTAGCATCATCAACCTCTTGTCTGGATCACTTTAGCTCTTTTCTCAATAGATGTATGGTTGAGGCATCCTCCATATGCATTTATTGGTGCGTGATCTCACTTTTTTGGAATTTTTCTTAAGGCCTGTGGAATCAAATCTGATACTCTTATTCTACACCAATAATTTGGATGGGTATATTTGGCCCCAGTATCAGTGTTCTAACAAGATTTTTCTTCAACCACTCATTGTAAGTGTCACTAAGTTTGGGTTCATACTCGATACTAAAATAGACTTCCTCCATATTTCTTCACTTCCACATATCTACTATGTATTTTTTGAGTGGAGTTTCGCCTTTCTCATACTCAGTAATGAATCTGACAATTGGCGTTATTTATGTTGTTTCCTGCCTAATTTCCAATTGTCTAAGAACCCTATCGAGGTTATAAGGATAACTTCTCCTGATACCTGGAAGTACTAGGAAAGGCCATTTGTCTCCTCGAGTAATGTACTTTCCCAGGCAAAGATATCTGATCGACCACTGAACGTTGTCATCTTTTAATCCCCCAAAAATCTTGAACCAAAATTTTAAAGATTCATTCCTCTTAAACCAGTGCAGGAACAACCATATGTTATGGAGTATGGCTGCTCCATTCTAGGATTTTTACTAAGTGATTCATCATTCACCATTGTAAGATAAGCTTGTAACCTAAAAGAAATGATGCTCTCCCTGACATATTCCTAAAGCTCGGTATATTTTAGCAAAGATCATAGGAGCTAAGGTGTGGCATACCTTAGTGGGACCATAATCCATTCTGTAAAAGAGGGTGTGTGTCACCATAATGACTCTTGGGTTAATGGTGTAATTTTCTCCTTATGGAAACATCATTGTTCCAAGTAAGCCCACTGCGAAGGCAAATACTCTCATCTCCTTCTATTCTGCCTCTGACTTAAATTTATCTCCGAACTTCTCAAAAGCGTTATACCTTCCAAACCGGAAATACACTCATGGAAAGATATGTTTACCCCGTTAGATTCCTTCAATCAGGTATCTTTATTAATTGCAAGGACATCCTTGAAATTTTGGTGGTTCCATATGATAGGGACTATAATGTTGTTGTTAGGTGTAATCCTTGTTTTCATACACATATCGATGCTCTCATAACAAGTCAATACTTATTCAATAGTAGGCGTCAATTCCACTTCCTCAAAGTGAAACACCATGTTAACATCATCCCAAAACTTTGTTAGTACATGAATCATTTCAGGCCAAGCATCCATTTTTATAAGCGAAGGTAGATGCTTGATATGAGTATTAGAAATCTCTTTGTCTTTTGGATTCATATGGGTCCACCATACTGTCAAAAAATTGTTAGGTCCGATAATCATCTTAAAGTTTCTGCAAGGGTATGGTTGAGCTATTACTATAAGAAAGCAAGGAAAATAAGCCTTTCCCCTACCCCAAAAGATAATAGATTGGATTAAACAAACATATATTTCTTCTAACACATAAATATGAATCATTTGTAATTGGATCGTGGCCAATAGATGCAAGGAAAGTTTTATAATGGGCATAATACCGCCTCGGGTATTGGGTCATCCTAGGCTCATGCCTAAAAAGAGAGTTCTGACTTCGCTCTATCCTGAATGTCTAGAATGGGTTTGGACCAGATTCTCAAGAGGATGACTTGGGTTTGAAAATACTAATAGCCACCAGATGCCTAACGTGCTAGTAAATTATCGTATTCCCAACAGTTAATTTGGAGTTGAACAATAAGAACCACGACATCCACGAAACCCCAAACAGTTTATATATCTCAAATGGGAAGTATGCTATGAAATGCAATAATTTAATTTCTCAAAATTTAAACACATAGGCACATGAATATTTTAAACACTATAACAATTAGTCAAAAAAGCTAATTCAAATATTTGGTTAGAACCTAGTTAAATTCTCCAGCAGAGTCGCCATTTCTATTTTGTGTAGAAATGACATTTGAGTTTTTCACAAGTTCAAATGCTTTAAATAAAAAAATTTTAAAACTTGAGAATAGAGTCGCCACTTAATTTATTTAGGAAAACTAAGAAAACCTTTAAAAATTACTTAAATGATTCAAAATAGAAAAATCATTTAAGTTTGAAATTCCGAGTAAGTGGTTCCTACTAATACTCTTGGAAGGTTGTTAAGGCACCAAGAGTATCCGCTAACTTGCAGTTATCCTGATTATTTTAAACAACTCTTTTGGCTAACTTTACAAAGGGAAATTGATTGTTGAAAACAAAACGATTAAGGAAAAATCTGCGTAAAATCAACCTTGGGAAACTTAATGGGGAATTTAACTTGTTCTAAGAAAGTTAAAATCAAATAGCATGTAAAGAGAAAAGGGGAGAATTAGAAGACTTAGGCTTGTAAGCCCAAACCCTGTCCTAATATAATTGGGCTTTTGACCCACCTACAACTGTCCTAATCTAAATATTGAAATTTTGGCTCATAACTTATCCTAAACTATCTTTTTGGACCCTTTTGCCCAAAATCTGCTTCACCTGTATTGATTTACAACTTTGGCTTCGAGGCACAAATGAATGAATGAAGAAATAAAGAAAGAAATAACTAAGACAAATAAAATATAAGACTTCTCAAGTCTCTTAGCAACTTCATCGATAGGTTTTAACCCATCTTTCTTCTTTTCACAGTAACTCCTTCTTTCTCCAAAGATAGCTGACTCGAAGGGATAGTCCGCGTTAGCCCGTTACAAAATGTGGAAGGAAAGATCCCATTTGGACTCCAAAAACATATTCAGATGCAAAGAGGAAAGAAAAGAAATTAACACATATCTAGAATGCAAAGATAGAAGTAAAGAACTTAACCTATATTCGAAAGTTAATACCTAACGGATAAAAGATTAAAAAAATATTCACACACATAAAGAAATGGGAAAATATTTCGACAAGTGCCAAATTTCCATATTAGTCTATAATCTCTCTATTTTTCATTCTGGAATAACTAATAAGTTGCTATGAGGATCCTTTGTCAAACTCAAATACTACAAAATATGTGATTCCAAGATTTAGGTAACTAAGGAAAACACAACAATATAAGAAAACTCAACATTCTCAGTAAGTGAAGTAAACATTTTTGTATTCCAGATATTACCCAAGAACAAGATTGAATAAGGTAGGGACAGAGATGCAAATGAATCAATTCGACAAGAAAATCAACATGGACAAAATCTCATTAGACTAACATGTAATTTACGGAGATTAAACAATTCTTTCACGCCCAAAGAAGGAAAAACAAGAGTAGAGCACCAATAGCCAAACTCATAACTATGTCTCAGAAAGATAAACAAATCAAGTGCCACATTATTTAGAGGTGTAGTTAAGAAACCTGGTTGACCAAATTTCAACTATTTTCAATCATGTATTGTACAACCATAATCATAAAATTTTCAAAAATGGATAAACTAGGTTATTCAATGAAATACACGAAGCACATCAAATTTGAGAGGCAAATCAACTCACTGCTTTAATTTTAGACATAAAGAAAAAGACCAAGGAAGCTGCTCAAAGGTAGAAAAGTCAACTTTATGGATATATATAAGATTCTGTATTATCGTTAAAAGAAAATTAGGAGTAATTTCAAAGCATGATGTTTGCATACGTTAAGGACTAGGATTTTAACTTCAAAACAACCCAACCTAATGAATTAAACAGTAACTTCCATACTTTAATTATAGCAGAATAAAATATAGTTCCAAAGAACTATGGAAGTGAAGAAGATTCGGTCTTTGCTTCGAAATAGGTACCCCAATAATATCTCTTTTGGTTCACCTATACCACAACTTGTTATAAACTCTTCTTTAAAACATATTCATTTAGGAAAAAATTTCAAACTTAGACGTTGATCATCACAGAAGACTAAGAGAGACCTGACATCGTTAAGACATTCATACGCTATTAAATTTATCAAAGGAAATCACAATTTTAGAGATGGGGTCAGGGAAAATACTTAGGTTAGACATTTTCAAATATTGACTTAACATTTTTTTTAGGATAAACTCCATTGTTTCCTTTTGACATTATGAGTCAAAGAAAATATGGTGAAAAGTTCATTTTATCAAGAAAGTGAAGAAAATGAGCTAGACTAAACAAGCATAAAACTCAAAATGCCATTTACAAAATATCAACCAAGATGACATAGAAATCACACTATGCTAGGATAACTATTTTGAGTAGCTAAATGCCAACAGAACATAAACAACACCATATCAAGAGATGGTCGAACAGTTGTGAGTGAAATAAAATAGATTAAAAGCATACCCCGTGTAAATTTTCATCAAGGTGCAATTTTTAACTTAAGTAGTTGAACAGATCAAGGTATAAAACTCAACACAACTAATTCCATGATCAATATGCTCTTTACATTTGTAGAGCAAGACGAAGGAAAAAAATATTTTTAAAAGCTCCTATTTGAGCAAAATACATAGTAGGAAAAAGAAATAGCTTAAACACGCAGAAAATAAACATTTTTCAACTAACAACAGCTTATAGATAACACAGAATAAGATTGAATTACAGGAATATCACAACAACAACGTCATCGCAACCAAACCTACGGCCTTCAAAGCCTCTACAACAAATAATTCTTAGCATACAATGTAATGATCAAAACTACTACAACTAGAACTATTAGAATACGACAGTATAAGAATGAAGAATCAAAGACTAACCAATTTTTGGGTGGAAAAATGACACCTCGGGCTTCGGCAAAATCCGCTACCACTGGAAGAAAATTTGTAGACCATTGATTAATCGAAAAAAAATTGACTATTAGATTTCAACGCTTTGCTCAAAAGTATTTTTTTAATCCCTTCAAGACTTGCCCATACAGCTCAAGAAGGGGCTTTATATCGAAGGTTTGGGTTTAAGAAAGTGGTTCCACTAATGTGGGATTTGAGATTTTCAGGGGTAATTTGGGTAATTTCAATGAAACAAATTTCAACTTCAAGCTCAATATAAGGTTTTCAACTAGCAATTGTACCAATTTTGGATTGTTCTTTAATAAAATCCAAAATTAGAATATTGAGAGAAATAGATTTTTCTTTGACCAACAAAAATTGAGAACATATGTATCTAAATGATACAATTCCAATGGTTTGAATTGAATTTTTGTGGAATATTCCCTTGAATCTCGACCAGGTTTCCAGCTAGCCACTTTCTAGAAGCTTTATGTAGCTTCTAGTGCTTCCATGCACACCTCTTTGCATCAAAAAGGGATAAGACGACGAGGTCGAGGTTTGAAGGTAGGGATCAGGTTGAGATATGCTGGGTCGGGGATGGTTGGATCGGACATGTTGTACGTGTTGTTATCATTGTTGTTCGCATATTGTTTGTTGTCCATATAGAGTGTTGTACGGGTTTCTATTATTTTTGTTCGTTGTTTTGTTGAAGGAGATAGAAATAGGAAGGGTGGGCCAAGTCAACAATTTAAGAGTGGGCCTGGTGCGAGTTTTTGGTGTTGGATCTATTTTAGTTGTTGTATTTTTATTGGGTTGGGCGGCTAGTGCATATTTAATAGGGATGGGCAGATTATGTCATTTGTCAAATAGCCTATCTACTAGAACTTAGTCAATCACATATAAATTTTATCCTAATTGATAATCCATTGGTCAATTGTATTGAAATTATGGCCAAATTGATTTCAATTAAGGTCCAATTTAATAAATTGACTAAATTGAATCAAAGTTGAAACAAATTAACGACCATTTTAATCCCGAGTTTCTTGGTTTCATAAAATCAACATATATTTCTCAAATAAATTAATTTTGAGTATTTTTTTAATACAAATTAATAATTTGTCCATTTGAATTAAATTATAGATAATACTTGATTAAAATTTAATTTTCTATGAAAATAATTATTTCAGTGACAAAACTATACTATCTCGTATACATGGATACGAACATATTTAATTGCCACTTAAAGTGATAAAATTATCCCGATAAATACTATGAAAAGTTTTTATTGGGATAAAATAAATATTGTAATTTTATTTAAAATCAAAGAAACTCCGAAATAAATTCAGTTCAGGAGGGAAAAAAAATTAGGTTTCAACAATAGTTTTAGCAAAACAATCTAAGACAACATGATAAGCAGCCAACCAATCCATACCAAAACTAACATCAAAATCAACCATATCTAACACAAGCAAATCTACCCAAGTCTCACGGCCACAAAAGGTCACAACATAAGATCGGTACACCCGATCAACTACTAAAGAATCACCTACTGGGTAGATACACAAATAAGCATAACAAGAGGCTCACTAATAGAATCAAAACTCAAAGAAAAATACATAGACACATAGAAAAAAGTCGATTTGGGATCAAATAACACAAATGCAGGT